>MU763471.1:16646-46201 GCA_026770625.1 Nicotiana glauca | reverse complement strand
TTTTTTTTTTTTTTTTTACAGGAAAAGATAATTTTGCCCGTATCAATAAATACACAATGTTAAAATTTCTCATACAAAATTGGTAGTGGCTATGTAAAGTTTAAAGAATTAAATTAATATTTTACTACAATTGAATTTAATTTTACCGATTTGACTTTTAATTGTAATTTCTTTCACCGTTAATCTTCTTATGAAAAATTATGTACCTTAAGAGCTATTTTAACTTGATAAATACTTTAATTTTATATAATAAATCTGAAAAATAATTAAACTGAAGCATCTTATGAGTCTTATTATATTGATATTTTTGGATTTTAAAGTCCTATATAATTTTATATAACTCAAAAAAATTAATTTAATAATTTTATATAACTTTTTAACATTGCAGATTTATTGATATGGATAAAATTATCATATCTATAAAAAGTGATTTTTATGGTGGTGTAAGACTTTTGGAGAAGTAAATAAATAATTTAGTGACTTTTTTGTCTTAAAATAAAGAAAAATAATTTTACTAGATAAATTCATAGGCAAGTGACCAACCACATGAAAAAATTAAAAATATTTTGTGAAAACCCATAACAAATACACCCTAAAAATTGATTTTTGTTTTTTAATTTTTAAAAAAATTAAATAAAGAGTGAATTGCTCCACTAATTGTGCTATCTTCTTTATTTATATTTTATTACACTCCCCATAACTTTTTACTCCTGTAAATAAATATCGTCTGTTACTGTTTCACACTTATGCACCTTATTTTCTCTCTCCTCTTCACTGTCCATGAAAGTGCTGCTCTTCACTCTTCAGAAGAGGTCAAACCAACCCCCCCTACCCCACCACACCCCACCACACACAAAAAAACCCTCAAAAGATATATTCATATTTTTGCACAAAACAAAACAGTGCATTATAACATGGCCCTTGACTCCATGAATTGCTAGTTCACACTCTAGATAATTTCTATATTATTGAGCAAAAAATAAGAAGTTTTATTTTCTTTATATAAAATTCTATTATTTTGTTTGTATCTGGGGTAGTCTATTCAGCTAAAGCATCTAACCTGCCTGTTCTTAGCTAGATTTAGGCTGTTAATGTACCCAAAAAAAAAATCATTTTCTTGTGTTCTTTGTATCTGAAAAATATGTTCTTTGCACCCCTCAAGAAAATTTCTGCTAATTTGATTTCTATTTGTTCATTACTGATCTGGGGTTCTCTCTTTTTTCAATCTTGGAGCTGTTTTGATTAAAAAAGGTGACATCTTTACCCTTCTGCTGTTGTTTCTTTAGCTTATTGGGTGAAATAGGTGATATTTAGTTCTTCGTGTTACTGTTACTTTTCAAGAACTGTTGGTTTTTAGGTCAAAGTTTGTGTCTTTTTTTTGGGATTTGAATGATGAGGGAAACTTGGGATTTTGGATTGTTAGTGAAGAGTTTGTTTTTATTAGTGTTGGGAGTTTTGTGTGTTTCTGGTTTTGATCCTGCTGATAATTTCTTAATAGATTGTGGATCAAATAAGGATACTAATGTTGGTAATAGGGTTTTTATGGCTGATAAATCAGCTGCTAAGTTTCTTTCAACTTCACAAAATATATTGGCTGATACCCCTTCAAATTCTATTACAAAAGCTGGTGATTCACCTCTTTATCAAACTGCTAGAATTTTCACTCAACAATCTAGCTATAAATTCCCAATCAGCCAAGCGGGAAGGCATTGGATCCGCCTTTACTTTTATCCGTTTGTTTATCAAGAATATGATATGAGCAAAGCAACTTTCTCTGTTTCCACTCAACAGAATGTTCTTCTTGGTGATTTCACTCCCAAAAATGTAACTGTCAAAGAATTTTCTGTTAATGTGACCTCGAGGGACCTTGTGATCATGATCTCTCCTTTGAGCTATTCGTTTGCATATATAAATGCTCTGGAAGTTGTCTCTGTACCTGATATCCTTATTACTGATGATGCTTCCACCATTAGTCCAGCGGGGACGTTCAGTGGTATGTATGCGCAGGCTCTTGAAACAGTTGCAAGGGTAAACATGGGCGGATCGTTGGTGTCATTTGATAATGATACCCTTTGGAGAACTTGGGTTACTGATCAAAGTTTCTTGACAGAGGTGAGTTCTGCTAAGTCGGTAAATAAGATTGCTTCTGTGAAATATCCACAGGATGGAGTAACACCAGATATTGCACCACAGACAGTTTATGGTACTTGTAGTAAGATGAATGTGGCTGATACTGGTAATGATCCGAATGCTAATTTTAATGTGACCTGGACGTTCGATGTGGAACCTGGCTTCCAATATTTCATTCGATTACACTTCTGCGACATAGTGAGTACAGCTGCCAATCAGCTGCTATTTAACATTTATGTCAACTCCTGGAACGTGGCTAATGATTTTGATCCTGGTCAGAAAGTTCAGGGCTTTTTAGCCACAGCTTCTTTCAACGATTATGTTACTCCACCCGCTAGAAGTAACAGGCTTAACATTAGTGTTGGCCCGTCCCCTAGGAGTCTTTTTCCTGATGCCTTTCTAAATGGACTGGAACTTCTGAAGTTGAATAATTCTCAGGGCAGCCTTACTCAGGTAGCTTCTGTTCCTACTAACCCTAGTTCAAGGGCAAAGAAGAATGTCGGAGTGATCGTGGGTGTGAGTGTAGGCGTGCCACTTATTTTGCTGGTGGTTGGAATCTTATTTTGCATGCATAGAAGGAAAAAGCAGGAACAGCTTGCTCAGTCAAAAATATGGATTCCGTTATCTGTTAATGGTGGCAATTCACACACCATGGGAAGCAAGTATTCAAACGGAACAACCATAAGTGCTGCTTCAAACTTGAGTTATCGCGTACCGTTTCCAGCTTTGCTGGAAGCAACTAGCAACTTTGACGAGAGTTTGGTCATTGGAATAGGTGGCTTTGGGAAGGTATACAGGGGTGTTTTGTGTGATGGCACTAAGGTGGCCGTGAAAAGGGGTAATCCCAAGTCCCAACAAGGTCTTGCAGAGTTCCGAACGGAAATTGAGATGCTTTCACAGTTCCGCCATCGGCATCTGGTTTCATTGATGGGATACTGTGATGAAAAAAGTGAGATGATTCTAGTTTATGAGTACATGGAGAATGGGACCCTCAAGAGCCATTTGTATGGTTCAGATCTCCCGAGTATGAGCTGGAAGCAAAGGCTGGAGATATGCATCGGCTCAGCCAGAGGTCTGCACTACCTTCATACTGGTTACGCTAAAGCTGTTATACATCGCGATGTCAAGTCTGCAAACATATTGCTCGACGAGAGTTTTATGGCAAAAGTTGCTGATTTTGGTCTATCGAAGACAGGGCCTGAGCTTGATCAAACCCATGTTAGCACGGCAGTAAAAGGAAGCTTTGGCTACCTAGATCCTGAATATTTTAGAAGGCAACAGCTCACAGAAAAATCTGATGTTTATTCTTTTGGTGTTGTTTTATTTGAAGTTCTTTGTGCTAGGCCTGTCATAGATCCATCTCTTCCGAGGGAGATGGTCAACTTAGCTGAATGGGCAATGAAGTGGCAGAAGAAAGGACAATTGGAACAAATCATAGATCCCAATCTTAAAGGCAAGATAAGACCAGATTCCCTTAGGAAGTTTGGAGAAACGGCGGAGAAATGTTTAGCTGATTTTGGTGTTGACAGACCATCAATGGGTGACGTGCTTTGGAATCTGGAGTATGCACTTCAACTTCAAGAGGCTGTCATTCAAGATGATCCTGAAGAAAACAGTACCATCCTTATCGGCGAGCTCTCTCCGCAAGTCAATGACTTCAGTCATGTTGATGCCGGTGCTTCTGCTGCTCGGATCGAATCACCAAATTTGGATGATCTCTCTGGTGTTTCCATGAGTAGGGTTTTCTCGCAATTGGTCAAGTCCGAGGGTAGATAACTAAGTGAAAACGGTACATACCTTGCTTAGGTGTTTGTTAATTCCACTTTTGTTCATGGATCATATGAAGATTGATTTTATTTTTGTAACATTTTATTCTATGAATTTCTAAGTTTGATATAGAAAGTTAAACTTTGGAAACATCATTTCTCTGCCTGTGGATCATCTTTTCTATCTCTTGGTGTGTCCTGT
This sequence comes from Nicotiana glauca, assembly GCA_026770625.1. Lineage (NCBI taxonomy): Eukaryota > Viridiplantae > Streptophyta > Magnoliopsida > Solanales > Solanaceae > Nicotiana > Nicotiana glauca. The sequence continues at coordinate 42,103 of MU763471.1, read as the reverse complement.
TGTTTCACATGTTTTATATGGTTTCTAATAAGTTCTTCATACATAGAGAATCATTCAATTAATGTCATGTTTGTGCAAAGGCTTAAAATATATGGAACAATCTTGAGCCTCTGGGAAGAATAAGAGCAGATATGCACAGGAGAGCAATAAAAGACCTGAGATTGCTCAGCCCCCCCCGCCCACAACCACATTTCTCTGGATGTTTGAGGTATTGAGTGATACTGCAGATTTAGTGGCTGTGAAATAAAGTAAAACAGTACCATTAAAGCTTGGTCTCTAGTCGAGGGTCTTCCGGAAACAGCCTCTCTATCCCTCCGGGGTAGGGGTAAGGTCTACGTACACTCTACCCTCCCTAGACCTCAGTAGTGGGATTCTACTTCTTGTTGTTGTAAAGCTTGTTATTTGTTCCCTATTTTTTCATTTATTGGCAACAGAGGGAGGGTTAGGTTCGGCAATATGGTTGATTTATTATATTGGTACATCTCTTTCAATTACACAGTATTAAGATTTAAATACAATCTCCCCTTCTCATGAAAAGTTCTAATAACAAGTGATAGTTTGGGACTGTAAAGTTGCTATCTTGTTTGGTCAGTCTCTTCAGGAAATCCAACTCGTTTGGTCAGTGTTGTCATCTGTGTGTCGACACTTCTTGAAGAATGAAGTAAGGAGATATGTGAATTCATTGGCTGAAGTCAGCTTTTGCACGATGGAGCTTTTGTCAGTTTCGTGTTGAACGCCTTATGATGTTATATGAGGTAAGCATTGTCTATTATAAATGTGATCTTTTCTTTATAGAGTACAAAATAGAACCTTTTACCATCATATTGTTGAGAACTGTTTATTTGCATATCTCCGTTCAAATTATTTTCTTAGAACAACTAACTAAAATTCATCTCAACTTCTGTCATATTTCGATTTGCAATTGCTAAGGTTTCTGAAATACATCCGGACTAGTCGTTCTTGAAAGCTTCAAACGATATGTTATCAATCCTTTCATTCTTTCTTTCCTCATCAGGCCATCCTACTCTATTCTTTTCAGATATCCCTCCCCCAACAAAAGACGAATATCTGTGAGATATTTTTGTCGGGGAGGGGTTCAGTGAGAAGGCAACCTATTATTTCACCTTTTTTTTATGAAAAATTAAATCCATAATAGCTTCCAGAATCCCAAAATTGAAGTACAATTAATAGCAATAGATAACAAACATGATATTAACATAAGAAAAATGCTGCCATGAATCCTCTCCAGAATATGTAAACAGAGTAAAGTAGACAATACAAATAGTGAACTAAGCCAAAAAAATAACCAGAGATTCATATGGCGACCATGGTTTGATCACTTCCTCTCTCTAGCACCAGCTCTAGGCATGGTCTTAGCTTTAACATTAATAGGCCTTACTGGTGAAAAATCTTTACTTTCTCCCGTCAGCTTCCTTGACGGGCCTGATGATATTTCACTGTTACCCTTGGCGCTGAACAACCAAGGGGAAACAGTGATACCATCCCATTCTAATATAACATCAAGAATATCTGCTTCATTTGCCTAATCCGGCCCTCTTTTTCAAGTGTTCCTTGAAGTCCATGATGTCACCCTTCAACCGTGTCACAGCCTGATTTTCACATACCCATATCTCATGGGCAACCTGGTTTATGAGCCTAAAATCATGACTAACTAGAACCATCCCACCATTCCATTCATTCAATGCCTCTGCTAGTGAGTCAATTGTCTCGATATCAAGATGGTTGGTTGGCTCATCCAGCAACAGCATGTGAGTTTTCCTATAAGCCAACCAAGCAAAAATCACCCTACTACGTTGACCATCCAACAAGTTCTTCGTAGCCATTACTTGAGTTTTACCTGTGAGGCCAAACCTCCCAATTGCTGCCCTCATCTTCTCCTCCTCATTCTCAGGGTACTCTCTCATTATGTACTGAAGAGCTGACATGTCCATGTCTAGCTTCTCAGCCAAGTGCTGATGGTACTGCACAATTTTTAGATGGTTATGCCGCTTAACGATGCCATCAGTGGGGAGTAAATCCCCTATCATCAGCTTAAGCATTGTGCTCTTTCCAGCTCCATTAGGCCCCATAAGTGCTATCCTGGAATCGAGATCTACAGTTTTAGCCTTCTAGTTTTAGCTTTATGTGGAAGGAAGTCAAAAGTGAATGACATAAGTCTAGCAGTGGAGATTGTTTGACCTTCCTAGAAAAGTAGTAGTGTTAGTAAGAATGACTAGTGCTATAATTCATTGTGATGCATTAAAAAAGCACTAAAATACTGGTACCGGAAGTTGTTGCAAGCTTGAAATTTTTCAAGCAAGCTGCAATGATTTGCCAGGTACGTTCGATTTTTGGCTTCTCGTCACCCTTGGGGTTGGCATTGGGATCGACATGATTTTGTTTTGAAGGCAATGAAGTTGAATGGTAAAGATCATATAGAGGCAAACTGTTTACTTTTGCCGCGCTATATTTCAGAATGTAGATGCTACTGTGTGAATCTATTTCGTCAGCAGTTCAAGAACTGCGTAATGCAAGAGATATTTATCATCAGGTTTGCATTACCAGATTATGACAAATTAATTTACCTCTGTTTGGACTTGTTATTCCGGACAAACCTTCCTGACTTACTGCGAAAATGGCAAAATAAGTCGAGAATTAATTCCTCTTAGGTACAAAAACACGAGTGCCAGATCCTACAGCAACCTCATCTATATCCTTCAGCTGCAATATCAAGTGTTGCTTTTCAGCTCCCTAACTTAATAATAATCCTCAACAGATATCCTATTCCGGTGTGACCTTAGTTCTTGTATCTCGGGTTCAACGTATACATAAGATAAACGTCGCAGAAATGAGGATGTTAAAGATGATATATGGAAAAAAGACACAGAAACTGTTGCAATTACAGTCAAATTTTTCTATAACGGCCTTGTTTGTTCCGATTTTATTTTGATTGTTATAGTGAAGTGCTATTATAGAAGATATATATTACAACATAATATTAAAATTAGTTTCAAGAAAAACTTGGGCTTTTATAATGAACAACGCTGTTATATAAGGATGTTGTGGAGAAGTCTGACCGTAAAAATATATGTTTTAAAACTGTATCTTGAACAAACTCTTTAATTTAAAGAAAGATATCATTTCGTTCTAAAGTAACACCTTGGATTTGGTTTTGATTTAACTTTCTGAAAATAAGAATTAGAAAGGTACTTTTTGAAAGAAAAAAAAAAGTTGGACGTTTCGATTACTTAATGAAATTGGAGTTCACTATACAAAATTGTTGGTTTGGCATGTATCATGAAATACAACTAACATATTCTTTTCTTTCCTCCTTAGACAGCAAGTTACTGGGTGACGTATTTTTTAATTACTTTTTTACACAAACGCACACACATGCACATTTGAGGGCAAGGTTATACTAATGGTTGTATGCGTTATTCTTTCCTAATCAATGCTGTTACACAAATAGTCAGTTACATTCAATGTTTACTTTTTCCAGTCGGTATATACAGTTATGTATATATTATTTAAAAATTATACATATATTATATATTGATCGACTATTTCACTTTAAGAGATTAGGTAGACGACTATTTGGGTTAAAAAAAATATATTCTTTTATATGTGTAAAATTGGTATACTTCATGGAGTTGCATTGGCACTAACGTCTATGATCTATTCAGATCATGTATAAATTTTCATCAAGGCAATTTATTGCTTTGAGGGGGCACAATTTGGTTAGTAATTACTTGATTTTAAGGCCATTAGGTATCACACATAATTAACTCGCTAGTTTCTTTCAAGTGAATAAGTACAATTGAAACTAAGGTTACAAACCGAATCGGAAAACCGTACAAAACCGAAAAGTTAAACCAAACCGATTAATAAACCCGAACTAGGTTTGGTTTGATTTAATTTAGTATTGAGTAAAGAACCAGAACTGACTCGGATTTGGTTTGGTTTTGATAAAAACATAACCAACCCGGTCCATGTACACCTCTATTTGAGAGGATCGAATTAACTTTTCCACTTTTTTCTTTTTATCAACTGAACGATACAAATGCTAAAAAAATTATCTCCATAGTATCGAATGTTCTCCACAAAAGAATAGCTAGCATCATCTATATTTATAATAGCGTGAAACTTATTTTGACTAGAAATTGAAAATCCATTTCTAAAAGAATTTGACCACAAATCCTATCAAATAATTAAATCCTACATAATTTATTTTTCATACTCCAACTTTGAATTAGTTTTTCAATATTCTCCTGCAATTCAAAATTGTATAGTTTGATTTTTTTCACTGTTTACCCTAAAATCCGAGTAACAATTAAACTTGTATTGTGGTTTTAAAGATATGTGATTTAGTCCAATACTAACTGATAAACTAGGAAGCAAGTGTGTAAATTAAAGAGTAAGGCAAGTCAAACCAACATATAAGCAGACCTCTACCTCGAACAATGACGACCTCGAGGTAAATGAACAAGAACAATAAAATAATAATAAGTTGATTCAGATGAATGGAAGGCAAGAAAGTGAAAATATATATTCTCTTCTCAGTGAATGATGATGCATTACAAATGATTGGGTCCCCTTTATATGGTATGAGAATCTTAAATAAGGTACAATTCTAATTGTAGTAGGGATCTTATTATACAATTGTCTAACCGCCTAGTTAGTGAACTCGTTTTATTTTGGGTTTCTCAACAACAATGGCTAAAACATCTAAAATAGTTCCTCAGAAATAAAAAGCCTCCCCGTCATCGCGGTCGGCCGGTGGTAGAACGACGGCGCCACCTCGTATCGAGGAGTGTATTCTTGGGCCATGCGAGCTATCTTCCGATTTCAAAATCGATAAGCTTGTATCAGTCCCAGGCCGATGTGAACCCATGTCCCGATACATCTGCTCGATAACTGAAAATGATCTCAAGCAGGTGAAAACGAATTGTGATTGGGGGGGATGAGGAGGTGGTGATTCCTTCCCCCGAAAAGGACATCACTACTCATATGGAAGGATACTTAAGCGTGTATACTTATCCTTTCACACTGGGTCCTGTAGATCTAACACTAGGTCCTGTAGATACAGTCATTCTCTGTTTCTGTCACCAATATCGGGTGAACCTTGGCCAGATCTACCCTTCTATTTGGCGCATCGTCAATTTGCTCAGGTACTTCTCACGCAAGGTCAAAGGGATGTCCTTTACACTCGATCACCTGATCAGGCTATACGGCCTTAGCCTTTATTGAAGTGGTTTGATAAAACTCCAGCGTCAATCCTCGAAGGCGCTATTCTCTAGTATCGATGAGGAAAAGGACCGAGGATGGATGGACCAATTTGTCTGAATCAAGACCTCCGAATTAATTTCTACCGAAAGATGCCATTCCTCGAGGAATGGAACATGAAACGTAAGTACAAACCTATCGACGATGTTTACCGCTCTACTTTCTCTATTCTTCCTCGATCTAATTCCTTTTTGATTATGCAGCTTCCCCTTGGTTTCCTGGCGCGGTTCCGGACCTCGCAAGTTGGGTTTGACAACTGGCCTCCACTTCTTCACATGCAGAACGTTGTTGGTATGATTTGGCCAAGGGTCGGTGGGAAGCTAAAAACCATGGTGAGTTCCCTTGTTTATTTGTTGACGTTTCTCTATAAAATACTTACTTTCCCCTTACGTAGGCCTCAGAGACACTGTTGTTATGAGGCTACCCCCGCCCGGTGAAGAGGAAATTCTGAAGCCAACTCAAGGAGAAGAAAAGGAAAAGGGCTTCGCCAGTAAGTTCCCCAAAGCCCAAGAAAAATAAGACTCGAAAGCCTAGGGCTGATCCTGTAGTCCTATCTATAGAAGTGGCCCAACACCTTCGGGATGATGAGGAAGAAGGAGAAGATGACGACTGCTTGCTGGTAGCTCGGAAGATGGGGAACACTAAAGCTTCGAAGGCTGTTGAACCGGCAGTGGCTGATGTGGTTCATCTCAAACCGAAGAAATCACGGAGCGGAGCTCGAGCAGAGTCCACGAGCCATCGAGCGGCGCACCTCGTCTTGGAGGACATCTTAAGGGCGAGCCTAATTCCGAGGCCCTCCAAAGAGAAGAGAATGTCCCAAGTGAATCACTTGGGATAATTAACATAGATGAATCGCCGCCTGGCCTTGTGTTCTCAAAAGGGCAATTTCGAGATGCCCAGGCCATGAAGACTCCCGACGTGGGGACGACCCACGAAAGGAATGATATTTTTCGGGAGTGCTTTGCTGGGGTCGAAGATGGTCCCGACCCGGATGCGTCGTTTATTTTTGACGAGGCTCAGTGTATTCTTAAACAAGTAAGTTTCCCGCCTCCATAATTATGTTCGTGCTTTATTCTCATTTTTTTTAGTCTGACTTCCTTTCTTTGTGCGAAGGCTGTGAAGCTCCATCGACAAGCATTCTCCAAGTCTCAAGATGAGCTCGCCCGATGCGAGGCCAAAATCAAGAAGCTCGTGGAAGAGAGGGATAACCTCAAACTCCTCTATGTTCAAAAAGAGGAGGAGATTAGGGGCTTTCGAGTCGACTTGACGAAGGCTCATCGAGAACAAACCGAGCTCATTGAGCATGTAATATAAACTTTTGGGAGTTTTTTATGTGTATATCTTACTTAGCGACTAACACTTCGACTATGCAGGCCCAGCAAAAGGGCGAGCTGGTGGAGCTGCTTCGAGAGGAGCTCAAGGTGAATGAGGCTGAGACCCTGGGGTGGAAGCAACATATGGATCGTCTCACTTTGGAGAAGGACACACTTCGGTCCCAACTGACTTTGGCCGAATGTCAACTTCAAAACGTGAAGGTGGAAAGCTTGGCCCGGAGCTAGAAGATTGAGGGGCTCGAAGCTAAGTCGGCCGTTGAACTTGCAAAGGCTAAATCTGAGGCGGAGGCATTTTTGGCCTCTTATCGAGCCAACACCGAGGATGCCAACATTCGGGCACAGGAGATCTCTACTGTTGTTGAAGTCAAATTATCATGCGTTGTCGACCACGCCAGGCGACAATCCCGGAGAGACTCTCGAGGAAGTGCATGCTCGTGGCTTTGACCTCTGAGCTGATATTGAAAAGGCAAAAGCTTTGGAGGACGAGGTTTCCGCTCTACTCTCCGACGACGAAGACTCTGCCAATGGTTCTGAGAGCGAAGGAGATGAGGATGAAGCCCCCGAGGAGGATGTTCTTGAAGATGTGGCTCCCGAAGATGCATCTCCTAAAGCAGATTAGGCCCTAAGGATTTTTATTTTTTTATTTTGTCTAAGGCTCCATGTGGGCATTGTAAATATTCTTCATGGATATAAATAATTCCTTTCCTTTTCTCTCCGTCTCCGATATGTTGTGAAGTTTGCTTCATTTTCGTTTCGTGAAGAATTAGTTTTTGATGTCATAACTTTAATAATCGAGTGAGCATTGGCTCAGACTCAGAGTAAAACAAACCCTTAGTTTTTTTAGTAATCGATGGGTTATCTTATAATAGAATACCTCTTAAGGTTTTTTGGTGAATCTTCGAGCTATGCTTAAGTTGACTTTGTGCAAGCTCGGGATGATAGGACCCTTAAGTCCGAGTTGAGTGAGAACAAAGGTCTCGAACTCCGAATGTTTTGACCCTTAGGTTCTTTTAGACTGGGCCGATATGGCCTTTATGAGATGACTATTATTTTCCCTTTTCAGCTTAAAATTTCTTTATGTTAAGCCTTGGCATACATCTTTTACCCATTGGGGGTTTTTGAGGGTTTAGTGTCGATCGGAACCCTTTTATTTTTTTTTGTTCCTTAGCACAAGTTTGCATTTGAATATTTTGGTACCTCTTAAGGGTTTTCGAGGGCTGATTTTATCGAATTCCTTTGATTATTTTGCCAAGGGTAGCCTTTATTAACCGGTTTTCTGAAAATTCGAATGCCTGTTTTATTGCGCGGTTCAGACGTCTTTGAGCCACGTTATTTCGGCCGTAGCCTTTCATATGGTTGTAGCCTTTAGGCGCGTCTCTTGGACTTATTTGCCGATAAAATTTCGAATGATAACATTTCGAACTTGTTTGAAATGTCAATCCCCGAGTATGATGGCCTTGGATTTTACGTCGAGGTGCCTCTTTAAGGTCTTGCAAATTCGACTTTAGACAACTTGAATGTTTTTACTGTCGACGGCAGTCCCTGAGTATTCGAGGTGTATTTGTATTTTAGCCCCTGAGCCATTTTTCACAGAATCACAAGTATGAAGCTCGTATAATAGCAAATTTCTTTGAGACACAAAGTGTTTAATATAGAAAGAATGCTTCTTTGAATAATTCATACATATGTACATGTTTTGCCATCGGAGTTCGATTATTTGACATAGACACGATTCATCTGATTGTTTGGCCCATTACAAAGTTTTCCTATCGAGACATCTATGGCGTGAAGTATTTTTCTCAAAATATGACCTCCGAGGGGATGCCCCCCAATATTCGAGGTTGATTGAAAAGAAGCCGTGGATACTGTTGAATTATCCTTAGGTAGCACATAGTTGTTGTCTCGTTAAAAACCTTGCCGAAAAAACCCATTTGGTCCGATCTAAGGGAAAAAGAATGCAACACGTGCTTTATAACCTAAGGTCTTCGTGTAGAAGGATGCCCTCGACGTCTTCGATCAAACATCTGCAATGAGTTAGTCTTAAATAAAAATGGAAAAAAGGAGAAGGTCATACCTTTGCAATAATATCGTTTGAGTAGTGATACATTCCAATTGTTTGGCAATTGTTTGCCTTCCATCGTGCCAAGTTTGTAAGATCCTTTTCCAATAACTCCGATGACTAGGTACGATCCTTCCCAATTCGGGCCTAGTTTCCCTTCATTCGGGTCTCGAGTACTGAGGGTGACTTTCCTTAAAACTAAGTCCCCGATTTCGAAGTGTCAAAGGTTGGTTCTTCTATTATGATATCTTTCGATTCTTTGCTTCTGTGCAGACATTCGAACAAGTGCAGCTTATTGCTTTTCATGTAATAGCTCGAGACTAGTATTCACAGCCTCGTAATTTGATTCCTCCGATGTATGTCGAAATCTGGTACTGGGTTCCCCGACCTCGACTAGAATTAAGGCCTCGGAGCCATTTACTAAAGAGAATGGGGTTTCCCCTGTTCTGGACTTCGATGTCGTTCTATATGCCCAGAGGACCTCGGGCAGAACTTCTCTCCATTTTCCTTCAACCTTTTCTTTAAGTTTTGAATGATAGTCTTGTTTGTAGATTTGGCCTGTCCGTTCCCGCTCTGGTGGTATTGTGTTGATAAGATCCTCTTTATTTTTTGTGCTTCGAGGAACTCCGTTTCCTTGTTGCCGACGAATTGCTTCCTGTTGTCGCATACGATTTCGGTAGGTATCCCGAATCGACACACAATATGGTCCCAGATGAAGTCTATAACATTTTTTTCTCTAACCTTCTAGAAGGCCTGTGCTTCCACCCTTTAGAAAAGTAGTCAGTCAGAAACAAAACGAAATTAGCTTTACCTGGTGCCATTGGTAGAGGCCCGACAATGTCCATTCCCCATTTTATGAAAGGCCACGGGGACAAGGCTGAATGAAGTTGCTCTACGGGCTGATGAATCATTGGTGCAAACCTTTGACATTTATCACATTTTCTGACAAACTCCTTAGTGTTTATTCCATGCTATCCCAGTAATACCCTGCTCTAATAATTTTGCGAACCAAAGACTCTACGTCGGAGTGGTTTCCACAAGTTCCCTCGTGGATCTCCCGTAAAGCATAATCGGTATCCCCCGGCCCTAGACATACCGACAATGGTCCATCGAACGTCCTTTTGTATAATGTTCCATCTTCATACAATGTGAACCGAACATCCTTGGTTCGTAAAGCCCTTGATTCTTTAGGTCCGATGGACATTTTTTAAATATTCAACATACTTATTCCTCCAATCCCAAGTCAGACTGGTAGAATTTATCTCGGCATGACCCTCATCGACTATAGATCTTGATAATTGGACGATAGTCCCCAGTATAATATCATCTTCCTCTACCGATGACCCCAAGTTTGCAAGTACATCGGCCTCACTGTTTTGTTCTCAAGGTACATGGTGTAGAGTCCACTCCTTGAAGCGGTGCAAGGTTACCTGTAGCTTGTCCAAATATCTTTGCATTCTTTCTTCTCGAACTTTGAAGCTTTTGTTTACTTGGTTTACCACTAACAGAGAATCGCACTTGGCTTCAACAATTTTTGCCCCAAGCTTTTAGCTAGCTCGAGACCTGCAATTATGGCCTTATACTCAGCCTCTTTATTAGTTAACCTAGAAGTTTTAATAGATTGTCTAATAGTATTACCCGTAGGTGGCTTCAAAATAATGCCTAGATCAGACCCTTTCACATTCGAGTCACCGCCCATGAAGAGGGTCCATACCCCCGATGATGTACCCGATTTTAACAGAAGTTCTTTCTCCACTTCGAGTATGAGGGTTGGAGTGAAATTGGACATGAACTCAGCAAAGATTTGAGACTTGATAGCCGTTTTGGGTTGATATTCGATATCTTTGAGACTTGATAGCCGTTTGGGGTTGATATTCGATATCATACCCGCCAATTTCGACAGCCTATTTGGCCAATCGGCCCTATAACTCGGGCTTATGCAAAACATTTCGGAGAGTATAAGTGGTTAACACACATATGGGGTGACACTAGAAATATGACTTTAACTTTCTAGATGCGCTTATTAATGCAAGTGCTAATTTCTCTAAGTGTGGATATTAAGTTTCAGCATCTCCTAGAGTCCGACTTACGTAATAGACAGGGAACTGCGTACCTTGCTCTTCTCGAACTAGTACGCCACTTACTGCTATTTCGAACACTACCAAATATAAGTACAGCTTCTCATCCACCTTCGAAGTGTGAAGTAGAGGTGGGCTCGATAAATATCGATTCAATTCCTCCAATGCTTGCTGGCATTCCGGGGTCCATTCGAAATTATTTTTCTTTTTTAGTAAGGAAAAGAACATGTAGCTTTGATCTGATGACCTCGAAATGAATTGGCCCAAGGAGGCTATCCGTCATGTTAGACTTTGTACGGATTTCACACTATCTACAATGGTGATATCCTCGATGGCCTTGATCTTGTTGTGGTTGATTTTGATTCCCCGATTTGATACCATGAAGCCGAAGAACTTGCCCGAGCCAACCCCGAAGACACAATTTTTCTGGGTTAAGCTTCATGTTGCACTTCCTCAATATTTTGAATGTTTCATGTAACTGAGTTAAATGGTCCTTTGTGCGCATGAACTTAACCAACATATCGTCAATGTAAACTTCCATTGATTTACCTATCTATTCCTCGAACATTTTGTTAACTAGGCATTGGTTCTAGCTCCTGTATTTTTTAGCCCGAAGGGCGTTACATTTTAAAAGTATGTTCCATACTTAGTGATAAATGAGGTTTTCTTCTAGTCTTCCGGGTTTATCTAAATTTGAGTGTACCCGAAATAGGTGCCGAGAAAGGTAAGGATCTCGTGGCCAGTCGTGGCATCGATCATGCGATCGATGTTAGGCAGGGGAAAAGAATCTTAGAGCATGCCTTGTTTAAATCCTTGTAATCTACGCACATTCTAAGTTTGTTCCCGTATTTAAGGACTATGACTACATTGGCTAACCATTCGGGGTATTATACCTCTCGAATAGATCCTATTTTAAGAAGCTTAGTTACCTTTTCCTTTATAAATGCATGTTTCACCTCGGACTGAGGCCTTCTCTTTTTCCTCACCGATTCGAACCTGGGGTCAAGGCTTAACCGATGTGTTGTTATCTCTGGTGGGATTCCTGTTATGTCTAAATGGGACAAAGCAAAACAATCCATGTTATCGATAAGAAATTGAATGAGTTTTTTCCTAAGTTCGGGGGTTTCATAGGTATACCTTTTCGTGCGGGTAGATGCTCGATCAGTATCACATGTTCCAGCTCTTCGATCGTTGACTTGGTTGCATCTTCTTCTTCGGGAATCACAAAAGTTCGAGGAGTAAGGAAACCCTCTTCTTCTTCTTCGATTACATGTTTCTCCGATTCGGTTGAAGTTGGTGACGGTGATTGCTATTTGGCCATCTGCTTATCTTTTGTGCTTGATTTTTCTGAGGTCGAGAGCTTTGAGATCGGCGTCACTTCATCGACCGTAAACATTTCCTTTGCAACATGCTGTTCTCTGTATATTATTTTCACACCATCCACTGTCGGGAATTTCATCATTTGAAGAAGGGTCGACGGTACTGCCCTCATGTTGTGGATCCATGGCCTCCCGAGTAGTGCATTATATCTCATGTCGCCTTCAATGATATGAAATTTTGTATCTTGGATGGTCCCAGCCACGTTCACTGGTAGGATTATCTCCCCCATCGTTGTTTTGCTTGCCATATCGAAGTTGTTTAGGACCGAGATGCAGGCACAATTTGGTCCTCCAGGCCGAGCTGCTCTACGACCCTCGATCTCATTATGTTTGCTGAGCTACCTGCATCCACTATAATACATTTAACTTGAATTTTATTTAACAAAATAGAAATTACCAGGGCGTCATTGTGCGACTGAGAAATGCCCTCCGCTTTTTCTTCGTCGAATGATAGGATGCCTTTGGGCTCATAACTCTGAGCCCTCTTTTGTCTGGTGATTGACAACTTGGTACATTTGAACATAGGCCCTTGTGGAACACCGACTCCGCCAACGATCATGTGAATTACATGCTACGGTTCTTCCTGATCGTCTTTTCTGTTGGCATCTCTTTCTCTGAAGTGATTCTTAGCTCGATCATTGAGAATCTCTCGAAAGTGTCCCTCGTTGAACAATCGAGCTACCTCATCCCTCAGTTGTCTGCAATCTTCAGTCTTATGGCCATGTGTGCCATGATATTTACACAACAAGTTTGGATTTCTTTGAGAATGATCGGTTTGTATAGGTATGGGCCACCTGGTGTCTTTGATCCTTTCGATAGACGATACGTTCCTCGATGCATCGACACTGAAATTATACTTCGATAACTGAGGTGCTTTCACGGGATTGGTATGTTTATCAAAACCATTCTTACTCATAAGTCCCCAAAAATTTTGTCGTCGATCATTTATTCGATCATTCAGAGGAGGATTGCGCCCCGAACCATTATTTCTTCGATCTACGACATACGGCTGATACCGTTCTCTATTCAACCTCGGTTCCCTGTTGGTATCCCTTGGGGCTTTAACAACCAATCTGTTTGGATGAATTGAACCCGTGGGGGCTCCTAGCTGGTCGTCCTCGACCCTGATCTTCGATTGGTAACGATTATGTACATCTGCCCAAGTCACAGCTGGATACTCGATCAGATTTTGCTTCAACTGTCGCGACGCGATCAAACTCCGCTTGTTCAACCCCTTGGTAAACTTCTAAGACCGATGGTAATTCCATTCGCTCCATTTGAAATTAGGATACGAACTCTCTTAGCATTTCATCACCCCTCTGTTTTATCTTAAAAACGTCTGATTTCCTTGTTGTAACCTTTATGGCCCTGGCGTGTGCCTTCATGAAGGCGTCTGCTAACATAGCAAATGAATCGATGGAGTTTAGTGGCAAGTTGTGATACCAAATCATTGCTCCCTTTGACAAAGTTTCCCCAAATATTTTCAACAAAATCGACTCGATCTCATCATCATTTAAGTCGTTACCTTTAATCTCGCATGTGTATGAAGTGATGTGTTCATTAGGATCGCTCGTCCCGTTGCATTTAGGTATATCGGGCGTACATAAGTTTTTAGGAATGGGCTTCAGAGTCGCACTCTGAGGAAACGGCTTCTGTACGAACCTTTTGACATCAAAACCTTTTAAGATCGAGGGTTCCCCTGGTTTTGATCAACACGGGAGTTATATGTCTCTATTTTCTTGTCATTATCCTCAATCTTTTTCTCTCCCGTCTCGATTCTTTTGGTGAGCTCCTCGAGTATCTTCATAATCGTGGGATCAGTCCCAGATCTATTACCGTTCGAACTTTCTGGAACCAGCTCAGTTCGGCGAGTAATTTCTAGTTCGACCACACTTGGAGTTTTATGTTGACTTTGAAGCTGAGTGATCGCAACCTATTGAGCCTCTAGCATCTCGAATATTACCTGGAGGGGTCGGCTCGTGCAAGTCCCTTGGCTTCTTGGTATCCAATCGGGGAATATAAATCAGCCCCCACAAGATCAAGGCCATCAAGGATTCACCATTGTAGATAGTTTGAAATTCATACAAAGGCTAACAAGACGAATAACCGCCTTGGGCCGATTCATTTCGCAGTCATCAAATCAAAGCCACGAATTCTTTTCCTTTCTCAAAAAGAAAAATTATTTCACATGGACCCCGGAATGTGAGCAAGCATTGGAGAAATTGAAGCGATACTTATCGATCCCACCTCTACTTCACACTCCAAAGGTGGATGAGAAGTTGTACTTATATTTGGCAGTGTCCGAAATAACGGTAAGTGGTGTACTAGTTCGAGAAGAGCAAGGTACACAGTTCCCTGTCTATTACGTAAGTCGGACTTTAGGAGACGCTGAAACTGGATATCCATACTTAGAAAAGTTAGCTCTTGCATTAATAAGCAGATCTAGAAAGCTAAATCCATATTTCCAATGTCACCCCATATGTGTGTTAACCACTTATCCTCTCCGAAATGTTTTGCACAAGCCCGAGTTATTGGGCCTATTGGCCAAATGGGTCGTCGAATTTGGCGGGTACGATATCGAATATCAACCCCGAACATCTATCAAGTCTCAAATCTTAACTGACTTCGTAGCCGATTTTATGCCGACCCTTGTACCCGAAGTGGAAAAAGAACTTCTACTAAAATTGGGTACATCATCGGGGGTATGTACCCTCTTCACAAACGGTGCCTCGAATGTGAAAGGGTCCGGGCTTGGCATCGTTTTGAAGGCACCTACAGGTAACACTATTAGAAAATCTATCAAAACTTCTAGGTTGACTAATAATGAGGCCGAGTATGAGGCCATGATTGCAGGTCTCGAGTTAGCTAAAAGCTTGGGGGAAGAAATCATTGAAGCCAAATAAACAAAATCTTCGAAGTTCGAGAGGATAGGATGCAAATATTTGGACAAGCTACATGTAACCTTGCACCAATTAAAGGAGTGGACTCTAGATCATGTACCTCGAGAACAAAATAATAAGGCTGATGCACTTGCAAACTTGGGGTCATCAGTTGAAGAAGAAGATATTGTACCAGGGACTGTTGTTCCAATTATCGAGATCTGCAGTCGAGGAAGGTCATGCCGGGATAAATTCTACTAGTTTGACTTGGGATTAGAGGAATAAGTACGTTGAATATTTAAAAACCGTGAAGCTCCCGTAGGACCATAAAGAATCAAGGGCTTAACGAACCAAGGCTGCTCGGTTCACACTGGATCAAGATGGAACATTATACAGAAGGACGTTCGATGGTCCATTTGCCTATGTTTAGGACCGGGGGACACCGATTATATTTTACGAGAGATCCATGGAGGCACTTTTGGAAACCACTCCGGCGTCGAGTCTTTGATTCACAAAATTATTAGAGCAGGATATTACTGGGATAGCATGGAAAAAGACACCAAGGAGTTTGTCAGAAAACGATAAATGTCAAAGGTTTGCACCAATGATTCATCAGCTCGGGGAGCAACTTCATTCAGTCCTATCCCCGTGGCCTTTCATGAAATGGGGAATGGATATTGTCGACCCTCTAGCAACGGCCTTAGGTAAAGCTAAATTCATTTAGTTTTTGACTAACTACTTTCCTAAATGGGTAGAGCACAGGACTTCGAGAAGGTCATAGAGAAAGAAGTTATAGACTTCATATGGGACCACATCGTGTGTCGATTCGGGATACCTGCTGAAATCATATGCGACAACGGGAAGCAATTTGTCGGCAACAAGGTAATGGAGGGATCTTCGCCATACCCAAGCGGGAACGGACAGGCTGAATTGACAAACAAGACTATCATTCAAAACTTAAAGAAAAGGTTGAACGACGCAAAAGGAAATGGAAGAGAGGTTCTACCCAATTTCGACATGCATTAGAGGAATCAAATCACGAGGCTATGAATATTAGCCTCGAGCTATTAGATAAAAAGCGAGAAACTGCACTTGTTCAGATGGATGCACAGAAGCAAAGAATCAACAGATACTATAATAGAAGAACCAACCTTCGACACTTCGGAATTGGGGACTTAGTTCTAAGGAAAGTCACCCTCAATACTTGAGACTCGAATGAAGGGAAACTAGGCCCGAATTGGGAAGGACCGTACCGAGTCGAAGTCGGAAAGGAATCCTACAAACTTGGCACGATAGAAGGCGAACAATTTCCAAACAATTGGAATCTATCGTTACTCAAACGATATTATTGCTAAGGTATAAACTTCTCCCCTTTTGCATTTATATTTAATACTAACTCATTGCAGATGTTCGATTGATGATGTCGAGGGCACCCTTCTACACGAAGACCCTAGGTTTTAAAGCACACGTTGCACTCTTTTTCCCTTAGATCGGGTTTTATCCCAAATGGATTTTTCCAGCGAGTTTTTTTACGAGAAACAACTATGTGCTACCTAAGTAGAATTCAACAGTATCCAAGGCTTCTTTCAATCAACCTCGAATACTGGAGGGCATCACCCTCAGAGGTTATATTTTGTGAGAAAAATACTTCATGCCAAAGAGGGACTCGATAGAAAAACTTTGCAATGAGCCAAACGGTCAGATAAATCATGTCCATATAGTATAGTTGAGCCCCGATGGCAAAACATGTATGCATGTATGAATTATTCAAAGAAACATTCTTTCTATATGAAACACTTTATGTCTCAAAGAAATTTGCTTCTATACGAACTGCATACTTGTGATTCTGTGAGAAACGCCTTAAGGGACAAAATGCAAATACACCTCGAATACTCGGGGACTGTCATCGATAGTCAACACGTTCGAGTTGTCTAAACTCGAATTTCTAAGACCTCAAAGAGGCATCCCTCGACGTAAAGGCCAAGGCCATCAAACTCGGGGACTGATGTTTTGAACAAGTTCGAAATGTTATCGGGAAACAAGTCCAAGAGACGCACCCAAAGGCTATGACAATATTAAAGGCTACAGCCAAAATAACACATCTCGGAGACATCCGAATCCCGCAATAAAAATAGGCCTTCGAATTCTATTAAAACCAGTTAATAAAGGCTACCCTTGGAAAAATAATCAAAGGGCTTCGATAAAATAGCCCTCGAAAAACCTTAAGAGGTATCGAATTATTCATATACAAACTTGTGCTAAGATACTAAAAATAAAAGGGTTCAAATCGAGATTAAACCCTCAAAAAACCCAATGGGTAAAAGATACATGCCAATGCATAAACATAAAGAAATTTTTACTAAGTCTTCTAAGCCGAAAATGGAAAATAATAACCATCTCTTAGAGGTCATAATGGCCCGATCTAAAAGAGCCTTAGGGCCGATACACTTAGGGTTCGAACTTTGTTCTTACCCGATCCGAATCCAATGGTTCGATTATCCCCAGCCTAAATAAATAATAACTTGATTTTTGCTCGGGGACTCACCATTATCCGGCACGAGCCCGTAAGGGTCTATGCCCCAAAATTCGAACCTTATTCGAACTCGACCACGACAATTTCAAAGAAACCATCTGAAATAAAATCTCGAACACACCGTTCAAAGAATGAAGTTATTACAAGAATTTTGTAAGGCATGGAACATAGAGAAAACACTAAAGGAAATTCTTTTTTTATATACTTGGAAAAGTATATGTACAAGAAACCGACAAAAGGTCTTACAAAAAGAGAAAGAAAAATCCTATCTATGCCCAGGGCTGGTTTCTCCCTCGGGAGAAGCTTCCTCTTCGGGCCCAAACTCATTATCGGACCCGCCTTGGCTGGCTTCATCATCATAATTGTCGTTGGAGGAGAAGAGAAACTTGGCATCGGCTTCGAGCAATTTTGCTTGAGGTATCTCCTCGATGAGGTCGAAACCTCGAGCATGGATCTCTTCGAGGGTCTCTCTTCGATATTGACACTTGGCCAAACTATTGCTCTATTTTTCCCAGTCGGAGGCTTCCCTTAGCTGCATTTGAGCATCTTCAGCATCCCTTAAGTACACAACAACGGTTTTATCAGATGTGGCCTTCATCTTCTCCGCCTCGACTTCAGCAATATCAACCTCGGTTGCGGCAAGTTTGGCCTCGAGCTCATCAATCTTTTTGGCCTGGGCTAAAATTTTCTCTTTAGCACCCGGAGCTGGGTCTCAGTCTAGGCCAGTTTGGCTAGAGCAGCCTCTTTCTCAGTAACAAGTCGGTCCATACTTTCCTTCCACTGGTTGTAGTCGGCCTTAACCTGATCGACCTTCCCTCGAAGTTGCCCGATCATCTCCAATTTTTGCTGCAGCTGAGACACTGAAGTGTTAGCCTCCACAGTTGGGTCAAGTAGATCATACTCTTTCAAAATGACGGTTACCTGCTTGTCTAGCCTGGCCTCATTTTTACGAGCTTTGTCCAAGTCTGCCCGAAGGTCCTTGAGCTCCTCTTCCTTTTGGCTGCAAAGGAGCTTCAGGGCCTTCCCTTCATCCGAGGACTTCTTGAGCTCGGCCTCACATTGTCCCTAAACCTGGTAATGGCCTACACAGAAAAAGAGATATCAGTTAGGGTAAGGGGAGAAGAAGAAATTGCAATAACAGAAGTTAATGCTTACTCGAGAGAAAAAATGGGAGCCTTTTCGAAGAGGGTAGATGCATCGTTAAGGTCAGCGGCATCATCGACCCCAGTAAAGTAATCCCCAGAAGGATCTTCTTCACTAGGGACTCCGCTCGGGTCAAGCATTCGCAGAGCTTGAGCTTCCTTTATTGCCTCCTCAGAATAAGCTGGTAGAAAAGGAGAGTGACCTATTGTCACGGCTCCGAGAAAGTCGCTCGGGATGCTCTGTTCAGCCCTGGGGATCTCGGTACTTGTCCCCTTTGGTGTGCTTATTGAAGGCATAGGAACAATCCCGACCTCAGGCGATTCAAGGGCTTTGCCCATGTTTTTCTTCGGAGCTTCCTCACCACGAGGCAGGGTCTCCGATTCAGAGGGCTTGTCGACTTCAACTGCTTCCTGGCTCGGGTCACCAACGCCGATTCTTCGCCCTCATCTTTTTCTTCATCATTCAGTTGATGAACTGAATCTATGTCCACGTGAATGAGGTTCCTCCTTTGCCTTCGAGTAGGACCCCTCCTATCTTGGGCGTCTTCGAGTTTGGAAACCTTTTTTTTCTTATTATCTTTCTCCAATTTTGGAATCGGGGACTCGCTCTCTTCCCCGGGCGGGGCTGGCCTCATCAGAGACATCTCCAATAAAAAATCAGGCATGTGTAAGGTGATATCTCAAGTAAAGGGGAAAGCGTCAAAAACTTGGGAGAAGGACTTACCGTGGTGTTTGGCATCCCATTTGCCCTTCGCCAAGTCTTGCCATTTGCGCTCGTCATACGAGGAGGTCGCAGCTAATTTTCGAACCCAGACTTTGAGATCGGCGACCGCATGGGGCATCCAAACAACCGCTGCAAAGAAGGTGAAGGCATCTGACAATGCAAAAACAGAATATAAGAGGATACTGGGAAAAGGACTTCACTTACGATCGGGGTTCCATTTCTCTAGGAATGACATTTTTCCTCGGGGATGACGTCCGAGGTTCTCACTCGCACGAACCGGCTCATCCAGCCCCGGTCCTTATCCTCGTCATTGCTAGCAAAGAAGGCCTTGGTCGACCGACGTTGAAGCTTAATCTACCCTTGGTAAAGTTGAGGTCGATACAGTCGGATAATGTGATTAAGAGTAAACTCTAGCCCCTCATCCTTGCTGGAGAAATAGTGAAGCATGATCACTATACACCAGAAGAAGGGTGGATCTAGCCGAGGGTGACCTGATACCTCTTACAAAAGTCGATCACGATTAGATCGATGGGACCAAATGTGAAGGGGTAAGTGTAAACACTCAGGAACCCCTCCACATGTGTTGTAATGCTCTTCTCGGGGTCGGGGATCTGTACCACGACCTCGTTCCACCAGCCATAGTCCTTCTTGGCCTTAAGGTGCTTCTCCGTTATCGAGTAAATATACCTCCATACATGCTCGCATCGGCCAGGGATTGCGAGGGGATTTTCAACTTTAAAGTCTTTCTTTATGACGCAGGGGCTGGGAATAATCTCGTGAAGGGCCAATGCTTTATCACTGGCCGATAGGGAAGAGGAGGAGGATGCTTTCTCCTTTTGAGGAACTGTTTTGGAGGTTTTCGCCATTGATTTGGGTTAGAAGAGGTGGAAGTAGGCGGAGCTTAATATTTTTTCGGTACCAAAAGGAATCAAGTAACAGGCACCAAATGGATCGGCTTGTTATTTAGAGGCACCTTCTTAGTGATAGTACAAACCCGTTTAATTTAGTGGCAAAAACAGAAATTTTCACCAGGGGATCACTAAGGGGATTCAATACCTAATTTATATATACATCAAAAATATTTATCTTATTTATACATGCTCGCATCGGCGAGGGATTGCGAGACCGGATTGATTCGGTTTTTATTAAAACCAAACCAAACCAACTATATCGGGTTGGATTAGTTCGGTTTTGTCGGGTTTTTTGAATTTTTTTGTTATGTGAATATTATTTCAATCTTACTTTGTTAAACTTTTTATAAGTAAATATATGTTTAGTAAAAATTAAAAAACTTGACAAACATATGATCTATTTAAATATTTTTATGGTAGTATTTTATTAATAACACATGATAGTTATTTTTTTAGTCTTCTGACAATAATTTTTCGTTGATGTATACTTATAATGTTAAACAAATTTAATAATTAAACATAAAAATCAACGTGATACCTAATTAATGATAAGTTCTATTTAATTTTAGATTATCAAAATACCACTTCAAATTTGAAAAAGATATAAGAATTTAATAAATCTTGATATATGAACAAGGAAGAACAAAGAAATTGACGCATTTCAGTAACACTTGATAAGAAAGTGATCATATAACTCATTATTTAAGGTTAGTAAAAATGGAGTACTTCATATTCTAGTAAATATTACATTCCATAAGAGAATCTCAAATATTTCTAGAATTTTTGTAAAGAAAATTCTATATAAAATCTTAAAAGTATATATAAAAATTATATATTTATATGTCGGTTTGGTTCGAATTTTTTTACTCAATACCAAACCAAATCAAACCAAACCTAGTCGAGTTTTTTAATGGGTTTGGTTTGACTTTTCGATTTGGTGCGGTTTGTAAACCCCTAGTTATTCTCACTGGATCAAAATCTGGCTTTGGTACCAACTTGAGCGATATAAATGCTCAAAAAAGTAATTTACTGATGATCTCATGAATCTTAATACATATCTTTGAATGTTCTCCACACAGAAAATAGCTAGCAATAATTACATTTATAATAGCTTGACTTTACTTTTGTAGAGACGTGGTCTTGTACTCTTGTAATACAATACTCTAAAGTTGCTGCAACTGTTATTCGACGTGTGTCTTTTATTGGAACAAAAAATACTTGTTTAGATAAAGCGTGGCCGAAATTTTTGTGTTGTTTTTGGATGTTAAGAATTATTATTATTATTATTATTATTATTATTATTATTATTATTGTTGTTGTTGTTGTTAATTTATTTATGTTGAGTTAAAACTAGAGGTTTGCTCGACAAAATTGATGGCCTAAAGCCAAACCTTGATAAGTGGCCTTAAGTTGTTTTTCTAAAAAAAAAAAAAAAAAAAATCTATTTTACCTCTTTATAGTTAATATTATTATATAAATGATATAGGCATTTAGAAAAGAAGCAAGTCTTTTTATATGATTGAGTATATTGATTAGAGTATTATCTTTTACTTGTTTTATCTTTCTTTAATACTTTTAATTCAAAAAATAAGTCTAAACCGTCAATATCTTTCGTCGTTAAGGCACTGTATTTCCAAAATCTCGTCACCTAGTTATATCAAATTCTTATACCTCTAAATATGAAATCAAAAATATTTTCATACTCTTCTAATTGTTCAATATTTTGAAGGTTTATTTTCTTAGTTTATTAAAAAAATTACTTTTTTTTACTTCAAAATATTCAAATTTTAAAAAAATTAATTCGTATGCCTACTAATGGGGTTCCTAAAATTTTGGGGCATAAAGCACTTGCTATATATATATATAAAGAGATTAAAAAAATTACTGTCAAATGCTACCAACCAAAGTAAGTGAAGTGACGATTAGGATTCTGAAAATGGGTCCGCAGGCACTAAGTGATAATTACATAGTGACATACTCAATTGACACATATATTACGATAAGACACATCCTAACCACAAATTTTTTTAACAAAAAAATAGGATGGAAGAAACTAAAAGGAAGGTAAATAAATAGAATAAACATTGTCCAAATATATGAAACAAAACTTGCATTGTAATTTGTAAGCTCCACAACTTTTTGTATTTCATAATCATATAACTTTCTAATTATCTATTTTATCTTCGTCGGTCCATTCTTTATTGCCCTCTTATCTTTTGGCCTACTTCTTCTCTTCATCATATTCTCCACTGAGGTTGGAGAAGGGGCAAGGTGTACACAAATGAGCCGGGCGGATTCAGATCTAAATTTTATAGGTTTAGTATTTAAATTTTTTAGCGTTAAACTTTTTATTTTTTATAAAGTTATAAATTCAAATTTACTATTTGTTAGTTGTTACTATTAGTAGTTTTTATATATAAATTTATGCTACGAATAAAAAATTATAAATTCAGTTGAACCGGTTTTATATATATATATATATATATACGCCCCGGCATATGAGAGTGATCATGGTAGTAACAGGTGAGGACAATTGTTTATGAATAAATGAATATTGTTGAATGTGTTTAGGTGAAACAAAATGTAGACCTTATAAATTATGATGAACTGGACGTTATATATATATATATATATATATATATATATATTAAGATTGAGGATTCTATGTGGTTGATCTTCAATTATGTCCATAGGGGTCACTTTTTCTGGAAAAGGTATGTAATTGTGCTACTCGTTTGGGAGGTGTATAATATGGGAGGATAATTGATTTATATATTTATATTTTGTCTTTTATAAAGGATAAATCAGATTTTAGAACCCAAAAGATGTAGAGCCCTCATTGAGCATAAAAGCAATTACGTAGAACATTTTGATTGTCTCTACACAGACCTCTTTAGTGGGATATAGAGACAGGTGTCACTTTTACTCGAGAAAATGACCAATAAATTAAATAGGAGTTTGGACATAAAACTTATAATTTTTGAAAAAAAATAATATTTGGAGTTGAATTGAAAAATGGTATTTGAAATTTGGATTTATGTTTGGACATGCATTTTACTTGAACAAATATTATAGTTTTGTAAGTAGCAATTTTTATTTTTATTTTAAATTATGAAAAAGTGGTCAAAACAACTATTTAATTTTTGAAAAACTCATTTTCGAAAACTCTCCAAAAACTTGTAAATTTTGGTGGGCAAATACTTTTTTTGAGAAATTCCCCGGGAAAAAAAAAATCAATGGACAAATGGATCCTTAAATTTCTTATTTTTTGGTGGGAAATTTTCTAAAAATAGGAAAAGAAGTGTAGCCAAGTTTGTCAGGTCCGTACTATGCACTAAAGAGGAATGAGTGCACCCAAATGAATTGCATTTTCTTCTCTAAATTAATTGATAATTTTTTTTTGGTATAACTATATCGTATACGCAATTATAACTAGCTCGACTAATTCAGGTTCATATCACGTAAGTAGGGGTGTTCATAAAAATCCGAAAAATCAAACCAAACCAAACCGATAAAAAAATCGATACTTTTTGGTTTGGTTTGCTTTTGGTTCTGAATTTTAAAAATCGATCAAATTTGGTTTGGTTTTGGTTTTAATCGAAAAAAATCAAACCAAACCGACTATAGGAGTAGCTATTTTAAATTTATTATTACACCTATATATAAGTATATTGTTATACAAAGTTTTAAAATTTTTATGGTAAATGTTAATAGTTTGCACTTTTAATATAGTTTTTTACTTTTACATTCTAGTTTGATTAGTAGTTTTCTTTTGTTTAGTGTAAGAATCCATTTCATGTTAAAAATAATATATTTTTAATTGAGTATTTAAATTATCCATCACTATTTGATTCAATTATCATCAATATATCTAGGTAAATAATAGATTTCTCAAAGGGCAATTGATTTGATAGTGTTACTGTGACGACCCAAAGGGTCATCACCGTATTTCTCCCTTTTTTCGCACTTTCGAGGCCTTGAAAACCTCATTTTTAGTTGCCTCGATTTGCGTGTGCAGTCCGGGCGCGAAGCCAGAAAGTTTTTATGTTAAAATATGTGAATTCTGTGAAAAATTTGAAGAATTATGTTATTAATATTGATATAGTTGACTTTGGTTAATATTTTGGGTAAACGGACTCGGACCCGTGATGTGATGGTCCCGGGAGGTCCGTAGAAAAATATGGGACTCGGGCATGTGCCCGGAGTCGAAATCCGAGGTCCAGAACCCCGGAAAAAGAATTTTTCTGTTAAATTATTTTCTGAAATTATTAAGAAAAAATAGAAATAAAAACGAGCTAGAAAATATAGGTATCGAGCTCGTATTTTGGTTCCGACGCCCGGTACAGGTCTTAAATATGCGTTAAGCGCTTTCTGTGAAATTTGGTCGAAATCGGACGTCGTTTGACGTGTTTCGGACCTAAATAGCTAAAGTTGGAAGTTATGAACTTTGAAATGAAAATTTTGAGTTTTGGGGTTTGATTCTTTGATTTTGATGTTATTTTGGCGATTTGATCGCTCGAGCAAGTTCGTAGGATGATATTGAGTTAGTGTGTGTGTTTGGTTGGGAGCCCCGAGGGCTCGGGAGTGATTCGAAGGTAGTTCGGGGTGATTTTGGCCTTAGGATTGTTGCAGATTTTCTGCTGTCAGTGCCCAGGTATTTTCTTCTATGCGATCGCGGCCTAGCCGCGATCGCATAGAGCAAGGTGCAGAGTTCAGAAGTCCTTCAATGCGATCGCATTCTCCCTACGTGATCGCATAGTGCAAGGTCAGCCCCCCTTTCTTTCCTTCTATGCGTTCGCATCTTACTCCCTGCGATCGCAGAGCACTATCCCTTCTACTCTATGCGATCGCATTCCTTCCCCCGCGATCGTATAGAGCATTTTTTCCCAGTTATTTTAATGTGTAAAAACAGAACAGTACCCACGGGATTTTTCATTCAAAACACACGAGCTCCTCCCTTAAACACTCCATAGGCGATTTTCAAGCTCCTTTTCCTCCATAGCTTGCTAGGTAAGTGTTCTTAACTTCATTCTCTCTTAATTTCTTCATCTAATCACTAAGTTCCTAGCCCTAAATCATAAATTTAAGGTAGAAATTAAGGGTTATGGGTAGAACTAGGGCTTTGGGAATTTTGG
>MU763463.1:53285-84352 GCA_026770625.1 Nicotiana glauca | reverse complement strand
TTGATCTTTTCACTTAAGGGGACGACGTCGTTTGGCTCAGCTGTGAGACTGGGTCGGTCTTGGGGTGAAATGGGTCGGGTATAAAGGAGTGATTGAGGCCGTTGGATTGAATGAGATGAATGGCCCCGATCAAAGCTCCAAAAACGTCATCGTTTGGCCTTAGACGGGAGTTGTACTGGACCGTTCGATTAGCTTGATCGACGGCTCAGATTTGAGGTGCCAATACGGCGTCGTCTGGTGAGGTTTGAGGGATCAAGAGACTGGACTGGGTCATGAAATGAATTGGGCCTGATTCTTGGTCTCAAATTTAAGCCCAAATCTGAATTTCTCTTCAACTTTCAACTCTTTTCTTTTCCTTCTTTATAATTAAATAAAATTCCTAATTAATTTATAAAAATCAAAAATAAAACTACACAGATATTAATTAATACTTAATAACAATTAACACGCCAATTAACACATTTAATTAAAATAAAATCATACAATGATAGCAAATAGAATAAAATATATATTTTTGTGATTTTTATTTTGTAAAACAAACTTAATTACTCCTATTTGTAGAATTAAATCCTAAATGCAAAATGAGACATATTTTTGTATTTATTTGTTAATTTAACAAATAAACATGCCATACAAAAAATTCAAATAATACAAGGAAAATAACAGAAAATTCCCAACAATGGCAAAAAAAAATTATTTTATTTTTTGAATTTTCTGGGAGTAATTCATATGTAGGGCAAAAATCACGTGCTCACATTAAGTGTGGGGTGGCTTTTGAGTGGAACCAATAAACGGAAGAAAGGTGCACTTGTTTTGTAAAATAATACATCCCTAGCGAAAATTGAAAAAAAAAAAATAGAGATGAATACATTGTTGTCTTGTTCCTGCTAGTGGGTATGAATTATTGTAGTACTTAAAGAAGAAGGGAGCATTCTTGGGGTGATATTGTTTGTGAAAGTGAAGTAGATTGAAGAATTTCCGCTCAAAGTGATTATGTGATGTGTTAAAGTGCTTATGAGAGTGAACCACTATTCATAAATATATCGTACCCGTCCCTTAGCCTACATTACAACCATGAAAAAGTCCTAATTGATTTTAGATCGAGCGAGCTTACAGTAGTAGAGATTTACATTAAGGGCAAGCCTGTGGTACCAAGTGCATGCATGTGACTTCTTTTGTGAGAGTGATAGAGTTATTTGATATATATATGAGTCTTTAAACTATATTTGATCATGAGATTTGATTGTGTGGGTTCAACGTATTCTCTTGTTCTTGTTGTGAGGGCACATGGTTTCATGAAGGAAAGGTGACGTTATTAGACTTCTCTATGACGTTGGGTATTCAAGCCATGAGTGCATCGTGACATTGAGTCGGTTTTTGAGGCTAGGATTGTTGTGAGCATATTGTCTTTGTTTGAATATTTTTGAAGAATCACATAAGTAAAGGGAAGTGTATGATGATTGCATATGCTAGAGTTTAATTGTTGCTATCAACCATAATCATTGGTGTAGTGTGCTTCGAATATGTTAAGTGCTCATAGATAGAGTAAATTTTTGGTTGACTTGAGGACGAACAACGTTTAAGTGTGGGGTGTTGATGATCGGCTATAATTACGTATTTTAGTCGCTTATTACACTCTAATTTATAGCACTTTAATCGAGTTTGAGCTTTAATCGCTAGTATTTTCCACTAATGGTGTGTTTTATGCCTTGTGGGAGTGATTCCGAGCTATGCACACATTATGGAATGAATTCAAGTGATTTAGAGCTTTAAAGTTTGATTAAAATTTCAAGGAATTAAGCCGGGATCGTGTTTGGGGGTCAACAGATGATAGTTAGAGCAAACGAAGACTCCAGTAGGCAGATTGCGCATTATCTAGTAAAATAGATATAACTTTTCTCTCCAAACTCCATTTGGGTTCTACAATATATGGTTGGAAAGCTAACTCAAAGCGCTACAACTTGCATGTTTTATACTTTCCCAAATTCGGAAAGGACAGGGTGACAAACGAGCAGAAAAGCGAAGTCGCGCATAGTTCGTGCGCTAAAAAGACTGAGGCAGAAAGGTGCGCAAAGGGCGCGCGTCTGACCCGGTAAAAGTGTACTTTTTCACATTGGAGAAGGTATAATTATTTGTGCCCAACCCTAATTGGTATATATACATAGGAGAATATTTTTTAGAGTAATTTTTGACCAAGGAAGAGCACAGAGCCGCCGTGGAGGCCGAGTTTCATCTTTTCTTCCACCAACTTAGTCTTTTTATGTTTCTTTGTATGATTTATTATTTTGCTACCATGTCTATGTGGTGCTAAACTTCACGTTCTAGGATTGTGGTTCTTTCATGACTATTGTTATTCAGATATTGATTTTGATTTCTTAGATTATCATATTGGTTTATTTATTCAATCCTGCAATTAATTATTTGATTGCTTGATCACCAATTGAATACTATCTACGAATCTAGAGTTGAACTCGAAAGTGGGAATTCTAGATTGCATATAGGATTGAGTAGAGCAAGTTCTTGAACCTGGGCCTCGGAGAACAGATTCGCGGTTAGGATAGACATATCCCTAATTGCCTTGCTTGGTTGATTTACAGGAATTATAAATGCGTTCTTGTTGATTCTAACTCCATAGACATATAGGCGTTAGATTATCTTGGATAGGCGAGTAAGAACTTGACATATTCTTATGAGCAATATTAACCCTGTTAACCAATAAACTAGACAAATTTGTTAGTCAATTCAATCGAAGAATACAATAGGAATGCAAGACAACTCATAACCCTAGATCATTTTCATTACATTGATATCATAAAAATCTGCTCTTTCTCTCTGTTAAAAGTTCATTATTTGTTTTTATTTATTTAATTAGTTTAGAATCAAATACTTCTATGTTTAATTCTTTTTTAGATAATTAGCTGAGTCTAATTTAGTTAATAGTTAATCACAAATCCTCGTGGGATCGACATCCGACTTTTAGTCACTTTATTACTTGATTATCGAATATAATTATTAATGTTGTCCACTTTCTTTTGTTGGGTGAGTGTGTAAGTTGAGGATACTTAGTGTAACGAGTCATCTCTTGAAGAAGGTGGTTGTGGATAGGTTGCTTGAGTTGGTTGAATAGTATTGTATATACTTGGACTAATTTGAAAACGGGAAGAATGTGAAATTTGTGTGTTCATACTTAATTGCCGATATCGATCATAGTCCAAAGGTAGGGTGTTTGATTGAATTAATTGTGAAGTCCTCTTTCATAGTGATAAGTATGTTTTGGGGGATTGATTTAGTTCCATTGCTCGAGGACGAGCAAGAGTCTAAGTGTGGAATGTTGATAATCGACATAAAGTATATATATTTTGATATATATCGCATCGCATTTTGCTCTTGTTTCGATGATTTGATATTTCTAATATGATGATTTGTGCTAAATTATGGTGTTTTTATATGTAGGAATCATTCGGATGCAATTTGGGACGAAAGGGCGCGAATTGAAGAGAAATCGGAGCAAAAAGGCAAAAAGTCAATTTTGAGGGCCACAGCCAGCGTGGGGCACTAGCTGTGGCGCAGTTTCTAGAACTCACATATTTTGAGCGCCAGGGCCAGCGCCCCACGCAGTCCTGGATGATCGGGTTGCTAGAGTGTCCTATTCCGACTTAGACTCGGTTACTTTCACCCCAAGATGCCTCCAATTAATATAAAAGCCACCCTAAAACCTATTTTGAAGGGAGAACGTGATTTTGAAGAGAAAACAAAGGTGCAAAATACTTGGGAGCGCGAATTTGAGCAAATTGTCACGACCCAATTTAGGATCGTGACTGGCGCTTTGGAGCAAGTGCTCCCAAGTAAACCTCATCGGTAATTTTATAGTAAATCGGGCAGAGTTTCCCCTGTTTTTGGACCATCCCAAAAATTTCCTGTCTCAAACCAACAACCAAACAACCTAATAGCAATTCAACTGGCAATTGACAACTTACCAATTAGCCAAAATAAGTCTCCACTATTACTAATCAACACACTAACAACCAGAAATACTAATCTACCTCCAACTTTCATAATAAAGGACCATACTCAACATAAACTATAATAAAAAAATAATACTCATGAAACTAAAAGAATGACTATGGAGCGACTCTAAGAATTTCAAGAAAAGACCATAACAATTGATAAAAATCTCCGCCCACGCGAACAAGTGAGAGGCTCACCAAGAATTCTCAACCTGTGCGCTCTAATTAATGAAATTCTCGCCTGCCTCAACTGCTCTCTCTGTGAAAAAAATTAGCAGGGAATGAGTCGCTAGCTCAGTGAGTAACAACACTAAACCACAACCGTTTTTAATTTGGGGACAAGTCAGAAACATGATAGTATCTCAAAGGGAAATACATAAAAATTCCCTTTCAGAAAAAATAAATAATTTTCAGTCTCATTACACTTTTCTTGTAGTAAAATATAATTAACAATTCAGTAATAAGCTCGGTAGCCAGTGTATAATATCAGTATTCATATTTTTTTGGGAGGTTTCAATGAACGGATCATGTAACCGGTATAACTGCAGACTTCTTTGCAAGACCCTACTCGAGGGAAATCGGTAATGATATGCTAGTTCTATCTTCCCACTAGCGAGGGCTATAACAGTAATCGGTAATTACAAGGTGAACAAGGTCTAACGAACCCGCCGTTAGCTACGGGATCCTTCAATGTCTACTCCCATTTATACTTATCTCTGTAATCCGTATATACTCGTAGAAAATATTTTAAAACAATATAGGGCATTTCGATTCTTATCAAATCATATAATTTCCTTTCGATAACAGTAAATTCAAATAACGGTAAAACAGATCTAGTGACAACGAAAATATTTAAAACCACGGTATTCATCTCAAATAACTATTTCGGTATCATATCGAGTAAAAGACTTGTCCCACATGCAGCTCAAAATAAATGGTAACATATTCATATATAAAAAAATTATGGGTAAATCATGCAAGTTATGAAAATACAAATTGCGATAAGATTACTACTCATAGTACTCGTGCCGAAATACCAACTGTTTCACCTTAAGCAACTCGTATAAATTTCTCCGATCAATCTATAACTACGTAATGTCGATCTCATGTTAATTTTCTTATTTAGGCTAATTCATAGCTATTTTAGAATACCCAACCCTCGAGGTTTCATGTTTGACTCTTAATTTGCCCAGAATAATTCTTATTGGTATTTAATTTCTTATAACTTGTGAAACCCTTCAAATATATGAACTGAGATAAAAAGAATTACCAGAAGAAAAGAACCCAGATAAGAAATTCGAGTATTACCCATAAAAACCAGTGCGTATTTAAGATGTCTCAATATTTGGTTCTAACCTCTTTCTTCTTCTCCCCTTCTTTCCTTCTCTGTTTTTTTTTTCTTGTTTCGTTTCAGCTTCTGCTTCATCTTACGCAGATTCTATTTGCCAGAGAAAGGGGACTTCGGCCTTTTTCCTTTGTTTTGTTTCTATTAGATTAACGTATGGCTTTGCCCTATTTAATCTTGTAATTTAATTTTTTTTCTTTTGGTAAATTATGTAATTACCCTCTTTCTTTTAATGAGTATTACAAAAATCTTCCATCCCTTTTCTAGTACTCATTGATTTTATGTTTGAAAATACTATTTTTGATGGTTGTATGAGCATGAGTAGCTAAGAACTCTATTGTTCTAAGGTCATGAGTGAAACAGGAATTTTGTTGTTAAAGTTTAATTTGACGAAGTTGATTTTATCATATTGGATTGTTTATTTAATTCTGTTTTTAATTATTTTACTGAGTAGCTAACAATGAAGTACTATTTACGAATTTAGAGTTGAACTCGAAAATGGGAATTCTAGATTGAATATAGAATTAAATGGAGCAAGTTCTTGAACCCGAACATCGGGGAACGGATTCGCAATTAGGATGGACATATACCTAATTGCTTTGCTTGGTTGAAATACAGGAATTGTAAATGCATTCTTGTTAATCTTAATTCCATAGACATATAGGCATTAAGTTAAATTGAATAGGCGAGTAAGAACTCGACAGATTCTTATGAGTAATATCAACCCTGTCAATCAACAATCCAGATAAATCAATTAGTTATTTTAAGCTAAGAACGCAACATGATTGTTAGCTAACCCGTGACCCTGGAATATTCTCTCCTACGGATTGTTATTCGAAATTGCTATTTGTTTTGGTTGATCTCTTGTTAATTCGTTGCTCGATAGTTTTAGGTAGTAAATTAGTGACTTCTATATTTTGTGAAAAATCTCTTGAATCGATAAGTTAATTGAGTTTGAATCAGTCAATAGTTAATCACAAGTCTTCGTGGGAACGATACTCTACTTATTACTTTATTACTTGACGATTGCGTACACTTGCGTGAGTGTTTTTGGTCGCAAGATACCGTAGTACCCATAATAATAAGAGTATTTTGAGAAGTCTTGAGAAATAATTTGTGAAATGAGTAATTAATGGTAAGGATAGAAAAAAATTATTATTTTCTTTTGATTTGCTAAATTGATAAGTAAAAGTAAAAATATATTTTATAATAATGAATAAGTAAAAATGGATGGAGGGAGTAATAAGGTCCATAATTTAAGAGTTCCACTTCAACAAAGTTGTTTGATGATGAAACGATAATATGTTAGCGTTGACTCATAAGGTTCTTTTCTTGCTTATTTTTATTTTTCTTCAAAGAAAACTTTTGAAAAAAACCTAATAAGTTTTGTGGGATCCTCCTAAAGTCGGAATAGGCGTTAAGGGGACTATTTACTTGCATGATTCTAAAAAGTGCAGATCGTAATTAACCACAATTTCAAAGTTTGTTGACTCTAGTTGTATCATCTTATCCTGCTTTTTGACTAATACAAGCACTAACTAACACTTGCATCTTTGTTTTCGTAGTGACGTGGGTAATTATTAAAAGTTGAACATTTATAGAAAAGCAGAATGTATTGTTTCAAGAAAATATGTACTACTCCCCCGTTCATTTTTATTTGATAGGTATATGAAAAATAGATTTTTATTTTTACTTATCATTTTACGTATATAAGAGAAGACATATTTTTTTTCCTGTTTTACTCATAATTCATTAACCAACGCTTCTTGAATAAGTAATGGTCAATTATAGCTTTCCAATGCTCAATATTGGAATTCATATAGAACTATTCATTATCCACCATCGTTAAACACAAAAGTCCACTAAGTTATTTTGGAGTAAAAGTAAACGGAGAGAGTATTAATTAGAAATGGAATTGGACTATATTCTACCTTATTTATGTCTAAAGATGTAATTTCTTTTCATTGAATATATATTCTATTTGTGAGTTATCTCTATCTTCAAGAACAATTATTACTAAGGGTGAAAAAAAAAATAATCAATTTTGTTTTGATCATCTAAAATAATAAATAATTTCAGACGACTATTTTTAATAACCACGTTTGTTTAGCCGAGACGGAAGGAGTACATATTTATATTGGTTTCAGAAAAGTCTTAAATACTGTTTAGACATGCTTAAACAGTACGAAAACATTGAGAGTAGTTTGACCGACTTGATATATTTAGGATTGTGACATTGTGAATTGCTTCAAATGATTCATGGACCTACATATTAATCCATGTTAATAAATTTAACATTGTCCTCGTGAAAGGATTTCTCCGTAATCATACTCTCTTTATCTGCGTAATCATACTTAGGGATGTCAACCTTTCCCTTTAATTTTTCAAAGTCAAGTACCTTAGTTTTCAAGGAATATAAACACAGAATAAAAAAAATAAAAAAATAAAAAGTTTATATTAAATAGATAAGGAGTTTGCTATATTGTAGAACGTTAACATTGTACTCACTTTTCACTAATATAGATTCATGTATTCACTTGCATTGTGATGGAATAAACTCGTGGTGTAACTTTATCTGAATAACAATAATAATAAAGCAAAATAATTCTGTAAGAACTCTATATATCCTGATCCACACCATTGCTGCACAAATTGAAACTATATATTGAATTTCCACAAAAGGGGGTTAAATGTCCGACATTGTTTAGGAATATATATATATTTGCTTAGTAATATGCTATTTTAGATAATCCTCATGTCATGATTTATCTTTTTTGTATTGAGTTAAACAAGAGACATTATCTTAATATGATATCAAAGTTGTACTCGTTTCGACTTTTGGTTTACAATATGTTGAGCACCCGATGTTTTATTGTTCAAGATCTAAATATTCGGTCTTTGGTCCGGGAAGAGGGGGGTGGGGGGTGGGGTGGGTTAGGCGCTATTAAGTGCCCAACTTTGATTGAAAATATGAGATGGTATCTTATGATCTTGAATAATTTCACCTTATTTGTATGATTTGTTCCTGAATGGGGGATTTGTATCTACACCCGTTTTTTGGGTCACGTTTTAATTTGTATCTGTTGTACAAAAAAAAATTACAAGCGTACCCAATTTTTCACGTAACTTTAGCATACGGGGCTGAAGTAGCAAATCAATCACACAAAACTTCAGCATTCTACTAGATGAGCCTGAAGTACCAAAGGCAACACGCTGAAGTTTTTTTTTGCCCTGGATAAGACGATGAAATTATTTAGTTCATTTGTAAAAACTTCAGCAATAAAATAACTGAGGTTTTTTTGTCCTGGATTCATTAGTTTTGTCATAACACTTTTTCAAAAACTTCAGCAGAAGATGCTGAAGTTATTTAGTTCTTTTGTAAAAACTTCAGCACTAAAATAGGTGAAGTTTTTTTTTGTCCTGGATAA
Source organism: Nicotiana glauca (assembly GCA_026770625.1). NCBI lineage: Eukaryota > Viridiplantae > Streptophyta > Magnoliopsida > Solanales > Solanaceae > Nicotiana > Nicotiana glauca. The sequence goes on along the minus strand of MU763463.1, from coordinate 75,572 downwards.
TTTTTGCTCGCCTCTAATTCTCCTACAAATACTAATATTTGGATGATTCGTAGTTATTTGTGCATTTTATTTTCCTTCCTTTATTAAATACCAAAAAATACTTTTTACTTTTTATTTGTATATTTTAGTTTGTATCTTTAAATTCTATATCCCAAAAAGATTTTCTTTCTACTTGTATAATTTTTCTAGGACTAAATAAGATGATTGGGGGGTTAAGGGATTTGGCTAGTGTATTTTAATTGAAATTGAGCAAAATTGGCCCAAAATGAGGAGCCCAAAGAGCCCAAATCCGGTCCCAAATGGGGCTGCCAGGGAAGGGTGCAAAAACGATGTAGTTTTGTACCAAAACGATGTCGTTTTGGTTGAGTGACAAAGATCAATCTCATCCATCCATGGGATTTGGTCCAATGGCCCTCATTTGATCTCCCAAGAGGTATATAAGCCCTCAAAAATTAGAAAATTGGCCATTTCTCCATGCATGCCCAAGCCCTAGACCCTTTCTCCTCTCTTTTTCTTCTCCGCCACCGCAGTCCGTCCCCTACGACGGTGCCGCTGTCCTCCGACGGCCAAACGGCTTCCATCCAACATCATCCTCTTCCTCTCACTCCCCTCATTCCAAATCCACAACCCAAATCCCCCAAATCTCCATAAATAATAATTAAAAAAAAACTAATCGCGCCGTCACCAATGCCGGCGGCAGCGGCCGTCATCCAAACACCACCAAAATTTCACCCTTATTCATCTCAACCTCCTCTTCATGAATCCAAACCCCAAATCTTTTAAATCTTTCTCAAACACCACAAATCTTCGAAAAACCGAAACCCTAGCCGCCTATTTTTCCTCGGATTTTTCAAGTTTGAGACCTTACCACCACTTAATACCTACATAAGTGTGTAGGTCTCCCCCTAGTCTATCGTTCTTTCTTGGTTCAGAGTCAAAACTCTGGTGGCTCAATTCCGGCGGGTTGCTGGCCGCTTCTACTTTGGCTCGAACGAGCTCTTCTTGTTGCTGAGTTCGTTATTCGACTTCAGTTTGATTGGAGTTAATAGTGATAGGCCAGCAACAACGAGAGCATGTCCGACGTTAAAGCTTCATCTACCGCTGCCCGAATCACCGCCACTACCGCACCACCATTGTTTCGGACACTCGAGTTTCTGGTACAACCTAATCCCTTATGTCCCCTTTCTTTTTCTTTTTTTCTGTTTCATTGTAGTTTGTCTAGGTCTGAAATTTTTGATTTTCTTCTTTGTTTGATCATGTGTTTTATTTATCTTTAGTTAGTATTTAGTTAGTTTAGAGTCAGTAATGATTATTCGTTGCTCGTTGATCTCAATATATTTTGTTGCTTAGATTTCTATCTCATAAGTTCTGCTAGTGGTGTTTGAAATTAGTTTTCGATTCAAGTTGGTAAATTTTAGCTTCAATTGCAGTTTCTGTTATTTCACATTTAGTTCGTCGTGCTAATTAACTGAAGTTTCAGCATTTTTCAACAAACTCGCTGATTAGTTTAGTTAAATTGAAGGTTTAGAGTTAGTTTCTCATGTGATTATTGTTCACTATGGTTAATTCATGATAATAAGGTCTGCTGATATAGTTATACATTTAACTAAAATAGTCCGTCACTCGTTAGATTCCTCGATTGTTAGATTTTGTTGTAGTTTATCATCACTCAATTAGGATCATTTTGTTTGAGACGCACATGTTTCGTGGTTAAATTTAACATCAAATTAAAGCGTTCTTAATATATATGTGATATGTTTTTGTTTGGTTTAGCTTAATTGTTTGAGTTTTGGTTTGTTGGTAAAGTTCTCCCCTTTTACTACTAGATTTGGCCAATCCAAGTCTGGTTTGAGATCTATTTGTGCTGAATGTATGAATTGAAGGTAAAGGGGAAGAGTAGTAAGGGGGTACTTGAGTGTAGGATTCTTGGTTTGGTTGCTTTTACTGTTGTGGACTGTTTTGGAGTACAATACTCCAAAATTCTGTCCACAATTGGTAAGAAAAACTGTTCATTGACCAAAATTCTGATTTTGGATAGATTTTTAGTCAAAAATCTATCATTTTGGACAAACTTTTAGCCAAACAAAAATCTGTCCCAAGGCCTTTGCTCCCCATATAAAAAGGGGGGCTCTTTTGTCATATAAAAAGATCTTTCACTCTAAAAAAAGGCACGCACACTTTGATAACATCTTTAAAGTTGCTTGAACACACTTGAAAAAGTCATCTCTTACACACTAAAAAGAGGCAACTTTGAGCGTAAAAATAGTATCTAAACACTTAGTAGTAAGCTGAAAGTGGTGAGCTTTTGTGAGTGCATTCTCTGTGAGCAAAACCTTTCAAAAGCATAAGAGTATTGAAGTTGATTGCTGGGATCCTTTTTCTTTTAAAGTTACTAAGTTTACGGGTCTTTTCTGGGCTGTTTCTTGGGTTAAAAGTTGCTGATTTGTTGCTGTTTTGGTTGTCATTTGTGCTGGAATTTCACTTCATTCTGCTGTATTTTGGTATTTTCTGCATTTCAGGTAATTCTTCATCCTTTGTAATGTAGATTTGTAATCACAATCAGTGAAGGTTCGAGCATGTTTATATTATTTGAGCATCTTTAAAGGAATTTTGCCAGAAGTTCTACTTTTGAATCCTGCTTGGGGATCATAGTGCTAAATCCATGACTTTGTTGCTCCGTTTTTCCTCTGTAGTTTTTTTTTCTTCCATCTTTTAAGTAGGATTTCAATATAATCCTTGCAATATTTTAGAAAAGAAAATAGTATGTTAAATATTTAATGAAGACTTTGGAGTGGACAAAAGCTATGGAGTTTATGAAAAAGAGTCTTGTTTTACTAAAAATCTCTGTCATTTTGCTTGTTGGAAGTTGGGATTAATATCATCAAAGAATCACATATTGATTTAGTTTTATTATTCCCCTATTATATCAATATTATTTTTGGCTTTAGTTGATTTCTCGTTACCTAATTGTTCGTTCTAGATTTCGTATTTCTTTACTAGTGCCCTTTAGTACTACTTTAGTTAGTGAAAGTTGAAATTTTTCTTTCTTCCAAGTCACATAGAAATAGTTTGGGTTGTTTGTGCAGTTATTAAGCTATTGACTCATATCAACTAATGAGTTACATTTTTTTATCAAGAAGTTAGCCCATTTCTTTAAAATAGATAGAGTTGATCCAATATTAAATTGTCATATTCTCCCATAATAATTAATCCAAAATTCAGATATTTTTGACTATTTTAATAGTTTAGATACTTTTAAATAATTTGAGCGCTAAGGATATTGGCAGGAACATGTGCACATAATTTATTTATTTATTTTTGTTTTTTTAATACTAATTTTATTCTTTTAATTAATAATAATGATAATAAGAATAAAGTAATAAGGTCAGATATCAATAATATTCATATGTTGTCCTACAACCATTAACCTATAAAGAAGCATTTTCTTTTTCATAATAAAGATGAACAATTATTTTTTCCATAATCAAACCCCTATAATAATTCGTCTTAACTAAGGTAAATAATTTTGTCTTAACCGATGTCGGGAAGACTCGCTTCGGAGTAAAGACATAAATAAAATATCAAGGTCATGAGGACACGTCTTGTTCCAATTCTTTCAAATAAATAAAAATTTTATTTAATTGCTTTCGAGTAGCCTTCAGTTTTAGGTGCGACGCACGAACTAAGATCGGGGATTCTCGTCTTGGCTAGTGTAAAATACGGTCGGGAATACTCGTCCTAGTTTGAAGTTAATAAAGTCATCAACAATAAAAGTGGATATAGGCAAACATAAAATCAAATAAAGCACAGTTTTATCTAAAAATTAATTCACGCCAATTTTAGTCAATAAAAGTGACCGTGCTAGAACCACAGGACTCGAGGAATGCCTTACACCTTCTTCCAGGTCAATAAAATTCCTTACCCGGACTTTATTTTCGCAGACCAATAATAATATAGTCAAACCTTCCTTTGACTAGGGATTCAAACAAAAGGTGACTTGGAACGCCCAAAAAATTAATTCCAAGTGGTGACTCCGAACAATAAAATAATGCCTACTCAAGTTTTGTCACTTTAATTGGAAAAACTCTTTAACCCACAATCCATAGCGCACATATATATATCTTTCGGGGGATAGAAAAGGGGTGTGACACCTCTGGAGACTCTGATGGGGATAATCAGAATTTGAGCTTGTACATGTTGACTTTTTTGGCTTTATTAATTTTGCATATATTGTGATATATTTGTGTAATATGCTACCTGTTCGATTTTTACCGTTCTGATATTGTTGAATTGTACATATAAACTATTTTCTCACGCACCCCCTCTAAGTCTTCTTGAAATTAAAAATTGGGCACTTACTTGACATAGCTCGCTTTCTTTGAGATAGCCGAGGTCTTTGTCACCTTGTGAAGGATTTTTAGTCACACATATTTTAGGCGGGGAGCACCACCAACAAAGCCGGAAAGCAATGCTACTGATACGCTGGCCCTCCTCCACTCGAGTTGTCCGCTCGAGTAAGCCAGTCTAGATGCATTCTCCAATAGGATTTAAACCTAGAAGAATAAAACTCATGCCGGATATCCCTAGTAGGTTCGCTTTATTTGCATCACATGCATTTGACTTAGCGAAAATCGGCATAGGGGTCGGGTCTGTATAAGACAGATATCCTCTTTGAGACCATCATGTTCACACATGTGGTACTTGATACATCATTTGGAAAGCTTACTTGCATTGTCGATCGGCTTTTTTTAAACAAAAATTAGTGTAATTATTAAATAAAATAAAAGAATAATTCTCCTAGTTTAGTGCAAATAAAACTTTTTTTACAACAATATATATATATATATATATATATATATATATATATATATATATATATATATATATATATATATATATATATATATATATATATATATATATAGAGAGAGAGAGAGTCTGGTGTGAGTTGTAAAGATTAATTTTATTAAAAAAACAAAAGGAAAAAGTACCTAGTTTTACCGAACTATGCTGGTTTGATTCTCACCGGATGTGGGATACGTTAGCAACCTCTATCGGGTTCAGTCCAAATTTTTCAAAAAGAGGGAGCATAAAATTCCGCATGTGCATAAAATTTTCAAAAAAAAGAGAGCCTATTTTGGTCACCTTTTTATTGTCTTGCCCTCATGTTCCTGCTGTTTTGCCAAGACAGCCTTAAAATCTTCCTGGGATGTGCTGAAGGGCCATTTCCGTAAAAATAGTTACTTTATCCATATTTATTTACCTTTCTACCATTTTTCCCTTATGTCTAGCCATTTTTGTCGAAGCAGTTTTAAACCTTTCCGAAAATACTGAAAGGCTGTTTTCGCAAAAGTAGTCATTTTTATCTAGTTTTGTCTGGTTGTATTTGCTGAGATAGCTTTTGAACCCCTCTCGGAGTAGCAAAGGGTCATTTTCGTGAAAATAGTTTTTTATTTATTATTTTATCTATTTTTATCATTTTGTTCCTGTGTTTGACTGTTTTTGCTGAGACATCCTTTATACCTTCTACGGAAGTATCAAAGGGCCGTCTTTGTAATAATAGCCGTTTTTCTGCTTTTATCATCTCAAATTTTGTGTCCGGTAGTTTCAAAATATATTTTGTAATAAAAATAAAATAAAAAAATAGATTGAGTCCTAAATTGGCCAAAAAATAAAATAAAATAATGAATGATCATAATTTGCATATAGTTTAGGTAAGTCCTAACCCTTTTTATCTTATTCTTAGGATCACCATGAGTTCTCCACAAAGAAGCAGTCAGAAAAGGGTAAGGTACGAGACACCTCCTATGTTCTTGATCAGAGATAAGACCCCGAGTAGTCTCTGTAATTGGTGGGCTAGTTTTGCTACATGGGAACGAAATCGAGTATTTAAGCACCTCAAGTTCCTCACAAATATCATGGAAATTAAGCCTAAAAGAGATTTAATTGAGGCTCTAGTGGGTTTTTGGGACCCCGCGAACAATGTCTTCAGGTTCAAAGATTGTGAAATGACGCCCATATTGGAAGAATTAGGTGGGTTCACCGGATAGGGGAGAGACCTTCGTGGGAAAAAGCCTGCTGCTCTAAGAGAAGTTGGTGTGAGAAACTTTTTAAAGAAGTTATGCCTCCGTCGAATTCCAATGGTTTGCTTAAATGAAAGTTAGATTTTGTTTGAATATCTCTATGACAGGTTTGGGGACGAGAAAAGGTTTGAAAATTTTTCGGGCATAGAATTCGTCAACCAGTTGAGTTATGACGCTTGGAGGCAGTTGAGAATATTCGCGTTCATGATATCATTTCTAGGGATCGTGGTCTTGTTAGAGCGTGGTGGGCACATCAGAATTCGATTGGTTATGGTAGTCTCGTATTTGCAAAGTAGCGAGGATCATACCATTCTTCCCATGATTTTGGGAGATATTTTTCGAGCTTTGACCCGCTGCTAAGAGGGTGAAGATTACTTCGAGGGATGCAACATTCTGCTAAAGATGTGGTTTATAGAGCACTTGTATCATCATCCAATAGTCTTAAATATAAATGAAAACTGGTTGAATTACAGTGGATGTCACCCAGACAGGGCCGCAAGTTGTAATCTTCTAGAGGGGGTGAGGGCCTGGCGAAAATTACTTGGTTCATTGAGTGATGAGAGAATCACTTGGAACTATTATTAGTTCCCTTCTGCTAGGGTCATGCATATGTTGACGTATCGCCCGTTTTTCATACTCATGTGTTTCAGAGTTTTCCAACCCTACGTGCCCCTACGCGTCATGCGCCAACTAGGGAGAGAGCAAAAGAGGCCCCCGATTGAGGACATAAAAATAGCTGGGGTGGTCAGCACTTTACTCACCAAGGCCAAAAGCACTCTTGCGCCCATGATAGTAGCTGAAATATTCCGCGCTCTCACAGCCTGCAAAGCCGGAGGAAACTTTTTTTAGGGGTGCAATTTGTTGTTGCAAATGTCGATGATAGAACACCTATGCCATCGTCCTCAATTCATGAGTTACGGGTCAACAGAGAAAACCTGCATGGAGGAATTTTATACGAGGACTGATGGGATCAGCTTGACTGAAGGTTCCACAGGATGGACATCATACTTTCGGTCTATCACTGCAAGTCAAATAGAGTGGACGTTGGATGGTTACCTGTGGACGAGATCATATATATGCTAGCTTGCAAGCCGCAGCCAATAAGGGTGAAAAGAAGAAACTAACCCAGGAAATGAGGCTCTTAAGTCTCAGATCCGAAAGATGAAAGTAGATGCCAGCAACTCAGAAAGAAGTCGGGCTGATGAAAGGCTTATAAGCGGACTAAAAAAGAAAGTCCTCGAGTGCCAAGAAGACCTGGAAAAATCCAAAGATGGTATAGCAAAAATTCGGGTGCATTGGGCAAAGAAAGCAGAAGAACAGGCATAATTTGTGCAGCAAATGAAGAGAAACTATGAAGGGACCATTACTAGTCTAAGAAGAAAAGTGACTACTCTTGAGGATGAGGCAGCCCAGTTGGCTAAAGATTTCAAGGATGATAGGGAACATTGCTATAAGCTGATGGCCAAAATGGAGAGAGAAATACAGCAGTTACAAGATCATCACTTTCATGACTCCCAGGTGTTAGAAGCCCGGTTCAGCAGATAGGGCGACTACTTCAGGAAAAGGGCAGAATTAGAGAAAGGATTAGGACCATCGCCGACTATATTTCCATGAAATGCCAAGTGTGTGAGGACATGACTCGTACCACCTTCTTTGCCGCAGTGATAATTTTTGTCAGTCAAGTTATGAGTGATCTGGAGCGACTGCAAGGGGGTCTTGCACATATGCCCGCAGAGAGGCTGAATGATGCCCCGCGGGCCCCAGTGGTTGAAGCTTTAATGTATTCCTGATCTTTTTTTTAGTCATTGAGTCTGTATTTTGATTATTTGGAGTCTATTTTGTAGTTTCTCCTTTCCAAGAAAACAAATAGTGTAGCATCTTTGTAATAGAAGTTTTGTTAATGAAAAATTTAAAACTCCCCAAAAAAATTATTTCCTTATTTCTGCATTTATTTTCTTGAAATACGTAATGATCTGATTCACGCGGCGTCGTGATACGTAGCCAATCCTCATCGGATCCGGTCATATTTTTGTGAATAACTCGAATAAGAAAAGAAAATGAAAAACGAAAAAAAAAAGAAAAATAATGAGAAAAATGAGAGAAAAAGTTCAAAATAAAGGAAAAGCAAGAAAAAGAGAGTGGAAATCAAAAAGAAGAAAATGGAAAAGAGTAAGGAAAAGTCGGGATGACGCATGCAACCGTTGCAAAATATGTAGAAACCCATTTAACTATATAGGTGCATCACACCCCAACGTGCGATTACCTATTTGTTATTTGTCTCAAACTAACAATTTGCTGTCGTCACAATCAGTCCGCGTTTTATAAAAACGGTGGTTGGTTTTTCGTGGTAAAATGGCTTCACATCCGTACTTCACCAAATCAAAGGGGAACATAGAAATGTCTTCAGAAACGACCTTGCCAGCAATTCCCATCCCAGACGACAGCCCAATCTCGGGCATCCCGACCGCGGAATCTGCAACGGCTGAAGAGAACAGGATCTTGCGTCTTAGGATCATGGAAATGTGGGATGTATGGACGAATGGAAGGGAGCCTCCAAGTGCTATCCATGGATTCCCCAAACTGTTCCCTAGATCAGGGGCTACCTCTAATATTCCGATCAGTCATCCAAATACCCCACTGGGACAACTCACCATATCGGCTCATTTTGTAGGAACACCTTCTGAGGCTCTCCCCCAGGTGTTCATGTCTGGAGCAACCTCCAATATTTTTACCGTTCCCCCATGCTCAACCACAACACAGCCTCCACTGCCTAGGCCCACTTTTGATCCTTCAGCCTTTACATTCCAAAACCCCACTTTCCAAATGGAACATCCTCAGTTCCCCACTTATAATTATCCTTATCCACCTACATTTGAGTTCACTACGGGACATGAAAGGACTCCTAAAACCCCTGAACAGGAAGAAATCGCAAAGAGGATAAGAAGCCTATAGCAGAACCTCAAGAACATGCAGGGTCTGAGAGGGCAGAAAAGTGTGTCATATGCTGATCTATGCATGTTCCCTCATGTGCATTTGCCTCTGGATTCAAAACTCCAAAGTTCAAAAAATAAGATGGGCACAGTGATCCTATTTCTCATCGTAAGAAATACTGCAATCAGTTGCGAGGAGCTGGAGGGAAAGAAGAATTGCTCATGGCTTATTTAGGAGAAAGTCTGGTGGGTATCGCCTACGAGTGGTACATGGATGAGGATATCTCTTGCTGGCACATTTGGGATGACCTTACTAGAGACTTTGTCAGACAGTTCCAATACAATATAGACATTGCTCCAGACAGTTAGCAAACTTGAAAAAGAAGTCTTCGGAGAGTTTTAGGGAGTACGCAATCAAATGGCGTGAGCAAACATCTAGAGTAAAGCCTACGATGGACGAGGTCAAAATGGTCACCATGTTCCTTCAAGCTAAAGAAGCTGACTACTTCCAAAATATGATGTCAGCTATAGGAAAACCATTCGCGGAAGCTCTCGAAATTGGAGAAATGGTGGAAAATGGATTGAAAACAGGCAGAATTCTGAGCCAATCTGCTATTAGAGAAACCTCCCAAGCCATTCAAGGTAGGTCTGGAGGAGTAGCAAAAGGTAATAGCATTAAGCCAATAGAAGCCAAACTCCATTTCAAAGAAACCAGCCTCCTCACCAAAACCACTACAACCCTCGTCCTCCACAGAATAACTTTCCCCCTCGTGAGCCACCCAGAAGGCAAACTTTTACACCAACCGGTGAATCCTACTTCAATCTGTTTCCAAATCTTGTCCAAATGGGTTTGCTAAAGCCAGTTCCTCAAACAAGGCAAAACCCAGCATCACTCGCTTACAGAGCTGGTGTCAGATGTGCCTATCATTCAGGAGCAGAAGGGCACGATACAGATGATTGTTGGACCTTAAAAAGAGCAGTGGAGAACTTGATAGAACAAGGAAAGATAGTGATAAAGGATGAGGATGTACCCAACGTGACTAATAACCCACTGCCAGCCCACAACAATGGGCCGGTAATTGGAATGATTTCTGAAGATAAGGAATTTGATCCGGCACTAAAGGCCATAATTGTCGTTGTTAATGTGGAGAGAAAACCAAAAATTTCCCCAATGCAAGATGAAGGGGAAAAGAAGAACAAAGCCACCCATTCAAAACCAGAAAAGAAAGTTTAAGCAGGAATGGGGGCAATGCCTCCCAAACATGTTGTTCACTATGTCCCACGAAGCCTCAAAGAAAAGCACTTGACTTTGAGTCCTCCAAAGAGATTTGAACTGAAAAAGGGAACTCAGATATATGTACCCAAAGGATCTTATGTGGTGCAGGGGACAATTAAGCAATCGAGGCCGAACGAGCTCGTGGTTATTGCACGCGTACCACAGAAACCCATGATAGATCCTGCTGCGGTGCCTTGGAATTACCATAAAATAGTGGTGACGTATAAGGGAAAAGAAATCTTAGGAGAGCTTCAAGAAAATCACCCTGTTGAGAAGTACTCCAATGTGGAAGAAGTGAACAACGCCACTAGAAAGCGTTTCCCATCTAAAAAACCTGTAAGTGCTGAAGAGGCGGAAGCTTTCTTTCCGAAAATGAAGATGGCAGACTATGAAGTGGTTGATCAACTTTGAAAGTATCCTGAACAAGTATCCTTGCTATCATTTCTAATGAAATTCCCCGAAAACCAGAAGGTTTTAATGAAGACCCTCAATGAAGCATACGTGCCAGTTGAGACTTCTGTGGAATAGTTAGAAAGAATGGCGGAAAGATTTTTCGCTATTAACCAGATTTCATTCAGCAAAAACGACTTGCCCCCAGAAGGGGCCGCACATAACAAAGCCTTGCACTTAACTGTCAAATGTGAAGGGTACTACGTGAAGAGGGTCATTGTAGACGCAGGTTCTAGGGTAGATATATGTCCAATCACTACACTACAGCATATGGAAATTGGGACAGAAAGGATTCGTCCAACCAATGTCTGTGTGCGAGCCTTCGATAGTATCAAAAGGGACACAATTTGAGAAATAGATCTGATTCTAACCATTGACCCACTGGACTTTGAGGTGACCTTCCAAGTGCTAGACATGGACACATCCTATAACTTTCTTTTGGGAAGGCCTTGGATCCATGCATCAGGGGCCGTACCCTCCACTCTCCATCAAATGGTGAAATTTGAACATAAGGATTAGGAGATCGTGTTCCACGAAGAGGATGAAAAATCGATCTATCGGGAACCATCCGTCCCATGTCTTGAAGCGAGGGAGGGCAGTGAGCATATAGTTTACCAAGCCTTTGAGGTCGTGGTGGCAGACCAGCATGAAGAGGGAAACCCTTGCCCCCAACCTTTCCTATCCAATGCCTCGATTATGGTGGCCAAAGAAATGATCAGACATGGTTTCAAACCAGGGAAGGGACTTGGGAAATCCATACAAGGAATAGCTGAGTCGGTTACCCTGCCTACCACTGAGAAGTTCTTCGGGATAGGTTTCCTACCTACCCTAGATAATATAAATTGGGCAGATGAGAGAAAGAATGAGGGATGGGTTTTGCTGCAACCACTGCTACATTTGTACGAGACCTTTGTCAAGCCAAAGTATAGTGAAGAAGAGGATGATGAGGCCTTTACGGCCGAAGAGATTGAAGAAATATGTGGGAAAATGAAAAAGATACTCTATGAAACCCACATGGTTCAGCCGGGAGAGGGCACAAGCACTACTGAGGTGCTGTATATGGGACCAAGCGCCAAGCTACAAAATTGGAAGGCTATGCCATTTTCGATCAGGGGGAGTCCCGGTAGACCTGTCCTGCTATTTTTCTGCATCGCGAGTTATTCCGGATTGTAACTTGGATGTTTTCTTTAGTTTCTTCTCTTTAAATTTCCAAATGTAAACCCTGTTATCTTCAAATTCCAAGAAATGAAATCAATATTTCATCGTTCATCTTTCTTTATTCTTTCTGATTTTGCTACTTTTCTCTTTTATTTCTTCTTTTCAGTTCAAATAATGCAGATTTAAATAACATGACATGCTTGCAGACTTTATGCCCAGATCCGAACACGCTGTCTAATCGTGAAATAATGAACCAAGAATCGGAATATGACGAAGAAGAGGCTTTTAGGGAAAAAATCGAGAATTAGAACAATTTGAGAATAAACCTTAGCCAAACTTGAATGATACTGAGGCGGTTAACTTGGGAACCTCTGAAGAAATTCGGGAAACCAAGATAAGCATTCACACGGACGAGAAAACCCGGGATGAAATAATCCAACTCCTGTTTGAGTTCAAAGATGTGTTCGCTTGGTCGTACGACGACATGCCAGGGCTAAGTGTTGATCTGGTGGTTCATAAGTTGCCAACTTACCCCGGTTGCCCTCTGGTCCAGCAAAAGCAAAGAAAGTTTAAAACTGACATCAGTGATAAGATCAAGGAAGAAATCACAAAACAGTTGAAAACAGGGATAATCCGAGTGGTCCGGTATACTACATGGTTGGCTAATGTAGCCCCAGTTCGAAAGAAAGACGGGAAGACCCGGGTGTGTGTGGATTACAAAGATTTAAACAAGGCAAGTCCCAAAGCCAATTTTCCTTTGCCCAACATCCACATCCTTGTTGATAACTGCGCCAAACATGAGATACAGTCCTTCGTAGACTGTTACGCAGGATATCACCTGGTGTTGATGGATGAAGAAGACGCCAAAAAAATAGACATTACCATACCTTGGGGTACATATTGTTACAAAGTCATGTCGTTTGGTCTAAAGAATGCTGGGGCAACCTACATGAGGGCCATGACTGCCATTTTCCATGATATGATGCATCAAGAGATAGAGATATATGTGGACGATGTAATCATCAAGTCCAAAACCCAGGATGACCATGTTTGAGATTTAAGAAAATTCTTCGACCAGTTGCGCAAGTATGATTTGAAGCTGAACCCAGCCAAATGTGCATTTGGAGTCCCATCGGGCAAACTTTTGGGATTTATGGTCAGTTAGAGAGGTATCGAGTTAGATCCGACAAAAATATAGTCTATCCCGGATTTGCCTCCTCCGAGAACCAAGAAAGATGTGATGAGCTTGTTGGGCAGATTAAACTATATCAGCCGGTTCATTACTCAGTTGACATCCACATGTGAGCCCATATTCAAATTACTGAAGAAAGATGCAGTAGTCAAGTGGATGGATGAATGTCAAAAGCTTTTGATAAGATCAAGGAATACCTGTCAAATCCGCCAGTCTTGGTCCCACCAGAGACAGGGAGGCCTCTATTCTTGTATCTGACGGTCCTAGAAAATTCTTTTGGCTGTGTCCTCGGGCAACATGATGTAACCGGGAAGAAAGAACAGGCGATCTACTACCTGAGCAAGAAGTTTACCAGCTATGAAGCTAAGTATACTCTGTTAGAGAAAACCTGTTGTGCTTTAACTTGGGTCGCTCAGAAGCTAAGATATTATCTTCAAGCCTACACCACCTACCTCATAACCAGGTTGGATACTTTGAAATACATATTCCAAAAACCGATGCCCATAGGGAGATTAGCAAAATGGCAGATTCTGCTCAAGGAATTTGACATAGTCTATGTCATTCGCACGGCAATGAAAGCCCAGGCATTGGCAGATCATTTGGCTGAAAACTCGATTGATGATGAATACCAACCGTTAAGCACTTACTTCCCAGATGAAGAGGTAAATTCAATAGAAGCAATCTCTAAAGACACCCATGCTTGGAAAATGGTTTTTGATGGGGTGGTAAACTCAAAAGGTGTGGGAATTGGGGCAATCTTTATCTCACCCACTGGTCAGCACTATCCGTCCACAGCTAGACTTCGGTTTTTCTGCACAAACAACACTGCTGAGTATGAAGCCTGCATCATGGGTATGAACATGGCGATTGACCAGGACGTCGAAGAGTTGTTGATTATGGGAGACTCAGATCTGATTATCCAGCAAGCCCAGGAAGAATGGGAAACCCGAGATGTTAAGCTTATTCCCTATCGGCAACGTGTGGAAGATCTTAGCAAGCGGTTCAAGTCGATAGAGTTCAGGTACATCCCTCGTTGTCACAATGAACTAGCTGATGCACTCGCCATTCTGGCCTCGATATTGCCTTACCCAGGCAATGCCCACATTGATCCCTTGGAGATCCAAATCAAGGAAAAGAATGGTTACTGTAATACGGTTGAGGCAGAACCAAACACCCAGCAAAGGTACCATGACATCAAAAGGTTTCTAAAAATTCAAGAATACCCCGAGAAATCTAGTGGAGACCAAAAGAGAACCATTAGACGGCATGAAAGTGGTTTCTTCTTAAGTAGTGATGTTTTGTGCAAGAGGACCCAGGATCTCAACTTGTTAAGATGTGTTAACTCCGAAGAGGCCAGAAGGATCATGCATGAAGTACACGCAGGAGTGTGTGGACCCCACATGTACGACTATGTTTTGGCAAAGATAATCCTTCGAGCAGGGTATTACTGGATAACCATGGAAAAGGACTACTTCAGCTTTGTTCGGAAGTTCCATCAGTGTCAGGTGCACGGTGATTTGATTCATGCACCGTCCACAGAACTACATCCCATGTCCGCACCTTGGCTATTTATTATTTGGGGCATGGACGTCATTGGGCCGATTGAGCCGAAAGCCTCAAATGGACATAGATTCATACTGGTTGCCATTGATTACTTCACGAAGTAGGTTGAAGCCATCACTCTCAAATCGGTCACCAAGAAAGATGTGGTAGACTTTGTGCACTCTAATCTTATCTGCGTTTTAGCATTCTTGCAACTATCATCACAGATAATACTGCAAACCTGAATAGTCGTTTGATGGAAGAGGTATGCGAACAATTCAAAATAACGCAAAAAAACTCCACTCCCTACTAGCCCAAATCCAATAGTGTTGTTGAAGCAGCAAACAAGAACATCAAGAAGATTTTGAGAAAGATGATTCAGAGCTCCAGACAATGGCATGAAAAGTTTCCTTTTGCATTACTGGGATATCGCACCATGGTGTGCACATCCGTAGGAGCAACCCCATACCTTTTGGTCTATGGAACTGAGGTTGTAATACCCGTAGAGGTGGAAATCCCTTCTCTCCGGATCATCGTTGAAGTAGAGATTGAGACAGTGATTGGGTCAAGACTCGTCTCGAACAGTTGACCTTAATTGATGAAAAGCAGATGGCAGTGGTCTATCACGGGCAGTTGTACCAACAAAGAATGGCTCGCGCTTATAACAAGAAAGTGCGCCTAGGAATTTTGAAGTGGGACAACTTGTGTTAAGGTACATTCTTCCTCATCACCAAGAAGCAAAAGGAAAATTTTCTCCTAATTGGAAGGGTCCATACATCATCAGAAAGATATTGCCGAGAGGAGCATTGTATCTAGGTGATATCGAAGGAAATGATCCCGAAGCAGCTGTGAATGCGGATGCAGTAAAAAGGTACTATGTCGAGGCTTTCTTCGGTGAAGACTTTGTTCAATTGAGATGACGAAGGCTTTCATTCCCACTATCCAAACACTATCAATCTTTCACAAACCCTTTGAGCCAGTCACTCTTCCTTGATTACCCTCTTTGGAACCCGAAAGTACTATTGAAAAAACAAAATTAAATAAAAATGAAAACAAAACAAAAACAACAAAAATAAATGTTTCCCTGAACTACGTCTGACTTGATTCTGAAAGGATACATAGGTAGCCTCTCTCTGGGGTTCAGTCACACCAAAACAAAAATCCCAATTTCCCCAAAAGTAAAATTGGGGCAGATGATATAATTGCTCGGCAATGACCTCACCAAAACGGTTCCAAAGTTTTAATTCCGTCCAGATTCTTTTCATCCAAAAACCTTGTCCAAGTCCTTCCGATCAATTGGCAAAGGCGTTGAAATTGGAAAACACCATTATTGGAGCTTGATACAATCAAACTGAGAGAATTAAAATGAGAGAGTCTTATCGGTGAAAACCTACGGGAACCATAAGGCAACGGTGAATAGAGAATTTGAAATGAGAGAGTCCTTTTAGTGAAAGCTCATAAAGAGCACTATCAGGCGACGGTGAGAAGAGAAATGAGAGAGGTCGATTGGCGAAAACTCGCAAAGTGCGTCGTCGGCCGAACAGAAGACATCTCCTACCATCGAAAAAGTCTTGTCAAGATTCCCTGGTTCTGAAATATGGGTCAATGATTTTATGAGAAGTATGAAAGTTTGTGCGGGTCGGGCATCTAGTCTAAGAAGCATGTCATGTCTATTTGAAGCCTGCATGCACCCCAGATAAGTCCTTCTTTTCTCCCCGAAAGGGACACTTCTCTCTAAATTCATCTTCTTGCCTTTTGTTTACTTTTTCCTTAAATCCCTTTCGGTCTAACTCTGTTTCTGAATCTAATACAAAGAAAAGGTGGCAGGACTGGCTTTACAGGGCTCTTTCTAAAAAAAACTAAAAGTAAGTACCCAACCTCTGCGGGTGCACCAAGCCAATCCCGACTGGCCATGATTGTTGACGCTTTCAAAGAAAAGATATTGAAAAGGAAAGAAAGTCAAAGACAAAAGTGCAGAATAAAGTGAAAAAGGCCAGAGCCCCACGCGGGCGAGTCGTCATGAAATCTCGAAAGATAAGCCATTTGGTTTGAAAGAGAGATTAATCTTCAAAACCAACAAGAGGTTCTCAACAGAAGCTGGGCCGGGATCAAGGCCATAAAACCAACCATCGTTTCGAACTAACAATTGTTCTTTGTTTGAAAATTGAAACAAGTGCAATCCAAGCAACCCTGCAAGAAGCAGATGTAGCCAAAAGAAAAAGAAATGCGCAAATGCTGAAAAAGTTTTGCAGCATGCAATCAATCCAAAAGGGAAGTTTCCTGCAAGTTCTTTCCTGCATCTTATAAAAAATAAAAAATAAAAAGAAAATAAAAATAGACAAGAAAATAAGAAAATCCCAAAGGAGGATAGTTTTGATTCCCCAATATCAATCTTTTACTTTGTTTGCCAACATTAGAGCTCCAATCCCTGAGTTGCGCTTTTTAGACATATGGCCTCTATTCCCTAGTCACCTTTTGCCAACATTAGGGCTCCAATCCCTGAGTTGAGATTTTACCTTTTGTCGACATTAGGGCTTCAATCCGTGAGTTGCACCTTTTAGACATAGGGCCTCCATTCCCTAGTCACCCTCTACCAATATTAGGGCTCTAATCCCTGAGTTACGCTTTTTACCTTTTACCAACATTAGGGATCCAATCCCTGTGTTGAGCTTTTTACCTTTTACTAACATTAGGGCTCCAATCCCTGAGTTGAGCTTTTACCTTTGCCAACATTAGGACTCCAATCCTTGAGTTGTGCCTCTTTTTAGAATAGGGCCTATATTCCCTTGTCGCCTTTTTCGCCAATATTAGGGCTCCAATCCTTGAGTTGACATTTTAGACATAGGGTCTCCATTCCCTAGTTACCTTTTGCCAATATTAGGGCTCAAATCCTTGAGTTGAGCCTTTTTAGACATAGGGCCTCCATTCCCTAGTCACCCTTTGCCAATATTAGGGCTCCAATCCCTGAGTTGAGCTTTTTACCTTTTGCCAACATTAGGGCTCCAATCCCTGAGTCGAGCCTTTTAGACATAGGGCCTCCATTCCCTAGTCACCTTTTGCCAACATTAGGGCTCCAATCCCTGAGTTGCGTCTTTTAGACATAGGGCCTCCATTCTCTAGTCACCCTTTTGCCAACATTAGGACTCCAATCCCTGAGTTGCGCTTTTTAGACATAGGGCCTCCATTCCCTAGTCACCTTTTGCCAACATTAGGGCTCCAATCCCTGAGTTGCGCCTTTTAGACATAGGGCCTCCATTCCCTAGTCACCCTTTGCCAACATTAGGGCTCCAATCCCTGAGTTGAGCTTTTACCTTTTGCCAACATTAGGGCTCCTATCCCTGAGTTGAGCTTTTACCTTTGCCAACATTAGGGCTCCAATCCCTGAGTTGTGCCTCTTTTTAGACATAGGGCCTCCATTCCCTAGTCGCCTTTTTCACCAATATTAGGGCTCCAATCCCTGAGTTGACATTTTAGATATAGGGCTCTATTCCATAATTTTTTCCATCCTAGACAAACACAATTCTTGTTTTATTCAAAAAAAAGAATAAGTTTAGACTTTTGTTACAAATAACTCACGAAATTTTCCTAGTGAAAACTAGGGCAGAAACATTTTGTTCGTTTGTTTGTTATGATGTTTGAGCAGGTTTGACCTCGAGGCACAGGATCCGAGGTAGCTGAAAGAATGAGTCTCAATCCAATATAAAGAAAAGAAGAAAAATAACAAAAAAGAAGTGAATTCAAAATACTGAAGCAGACAAAGATGCGGACTACACAAATTTGATTGAAGTCACAAGCTTCACCTGTCCCGCTTTGATTCAAGTGCTGAAGAAAGAACCAGCACCTACAACTTGCGAGCATCAAGATTTAGATCGGAGTCCACATCAAGATCAACTAAGACTCAAGATCAAGCTTCAAGAGATTTATAGATAGGAATCTTGTAACTCATAGTTGATAGACATAGCTAGCTTAGCTTTGCTTTTTCATTTTGGTGTAATAAGGAGCTCAGCAAACAGTAGCAGCAGCAACAGCAGTGAAATCACAGCTCCCGGTAGTCCCGGCTACCAAAACTTCCAGAACTACACTGACCTGATTCCTTTATAGCCAAGGATATGTAGGCAACCTCTGAAGCAAGGTTCGGTCAGACATTTTTCAAAAATGCTTCTCCTGAGTATCAAGCGTCAAAAATCCCTCATAATTGCTCATTTATCTTTGCTCGAAAAACCTTCGTGTCTCCGAGCAAAGAGGGACAGTTGTGAGCATGTGATTTTTGCCTCGCGCAAATTACTCCTACAGAATTCTTAGATGTAGGATTTCTCTTTAAATTATTTGATTTTTAGGATTTAATTGCATAATTTTTGTGTTTGTTTGCATTTGTGTGTGCATGTTTAGTTTAGATAACTCATAAAAAATACAAAAAAATATATAATATTCCATTTGCATTTAGGATTTAATTTTACATATTTTTAGATTAATTTGTAATTAGGGTTTTAGAAAAATATAAAAATCACAAAAATTGACTTTTTAGCTTTGAATTTTGTTAGTTTTTTTAATTTGTTTTAATTAATTGCATTAATCATCATTTAGGGTTAATTAGTCTAATTAGGTCCTTATGATTTAATTTAGATTTTATTTTTAAAATAAAAAGAAAAAAGAAAAATAATAAAAGAAAAGAAATTAAAAGAAAAGGAAATAAAGAAAAGAAGAAAATTGGCCTGTTAAGTATACAAATCGTTGGGCCAGTACTAGCTACAATTTACCAGCCCAGTTTTAAATTACCCTTGAACCCGTCCAAAAAAAAACCATCAACCCAACCCAAAACCGCCCCTGATCCGGTCCAGCACCCCCATAACCCAAAACGACGACATTTGTTACTCAATTAATCCTAGCCGTCTAGGTTAATTGATCTAACAGACGAAAAGCCTGGATCCATTAATATATTAATGTCCAAACGCACCCCTACCCCCCTTATCACCATCTCACAAATCCCTCAAAGACCAACCCTAATTCCGCCTTCCATCGCCGCCTACCGCCCGCCAGAAATCGTCCACGGCGGCGGCCGGTGGCTGTAAGCACGTGATTTTTGCCCTATATGAGAATTACTCCCAAAAATTCAAAATAAAATAAATTTTTGTGTTGTTTGCAATTGTCGTGAATTTTATGTTATTTTTCTCTTATTATTTGCGTTTATCGCTGCACGTTTATTTGTTTCAATTAAGGAAAATACAAAAATATATCGCATTTGCATTTAAGATTTAATTTACAATTAAAAGTAATTAAGTTTGTTTTACAAAATGAAAAAATCACTAAATATGTATTTTTGCATTTTTATCATTTAACGTCCAAATTGTGTGATTTTAGTTTAATTGATGCTTACTTTTGTGTGATAATTATTATTAGGAGTTGATTAGTATTTTAAGTTAATTTTGGTTTCATTAATTTAATTTAGGATCTTTAAGTTTAATTTTGGAGGAAATAAATGAAAAGAGAACAAAAAATATGAAAGGAAAATCGGATTGGGCCTCTTATTCTAATTTGAATTAACCTGGCCCAAGTATCTCACAAACCCAACCCAAAACCCACCGGGTCAACCCAACCCGGTCTGCCCCATAACCCAAACGACCCCCCTTTTTCCTCTCATTTTCACTTCATTTCCTAATCACCCAAACCCTAAAGACCCCAACACCACTTCCCACCATCATGTTCTTCATCCTCAAAACCCTAACAAAGCTTAAACACCCAAACAACCCCCAAGCTCAGCCATCCCCGTCATCTCCAACTAGTGAACGACCATCACAACTCGCCGGAAAAACAACCCAAACAACCCCCAACCACCAGCTTCTTCGTCGACGATACCACGTCAACCAGCCATTTCTGCCCGTCTCCAGCTCGCGAACAGCCAGCTCCTCCCTCGACATCCATGGCTGCTCTCCTTCTTCTTCATTTTCACCCCACCATCCAGCTCGTGAACCACCCTAAACCAGTCCACCATGTCAAACAGTCACTCGTCGAACCTCCACAGCCGCCAGACAGAAGCGACGAACACCATAGCCATCTGTTCGTCGCTTACGCTTCTTCTTTGTCAACCACCCAGCTCCTCCATCGACGTCCAAACGACCCTTGAACTCAACGGACCAAATTCCTTCGCTATTGTTTCTAGTTCGGGTTCGAGTCCGAGATTTTGGTTCAATATTTTTTGAGTTCGTCTTCAAGTCATTGTCAGTGTTGTTCGTCTTCAGTCATCCTCATTTCTTCAGTCTTCGTCTTTTGAGTTCAAGTTTGTCCGTCGGAGTTGCCATTTTTTCCAGCGAGGTCTGGTTGTTGTTCGAACCCGACCGTTAAAATGGTAGGTTTTCGTCTTATTGTTATGTTAGTTTTTCTTTCGATAAGTTAATCTTCTTCTCATGGAATCTAGTTGAGTTACTATTGGTTAAGCATGTATTAAGTTATAGATGGGAAATAATGTAGAATAAGTTATGGACTCAACGCCTCAAACTCTTGTTCTGATATTTGTTCGTTGTATATAGATGTATGTGAGTTGGTGAATCTTGACTTGAATATGGACTAAATGTTGGAGCAATTCCTGTTATGATTTACTGAATTCTGTTATTTTGTTCTTCGATTTTATTTGTTATTGACTCATTTCCTTTAGTAATTTTTATATACTAAATGATTTTCTTGCTCATTCACATGTGTCTAAGTTAACCACGATTGGTTCCCAATATGGTTAGCTTATTCCCTTTGATCTGATGTTGTATGATTCAATCTGAGTTCATGGGATTTATTGGTTGAATTTGATTAGGAATTTGGTTATAGCTGATATGGTTGTACTACAGATTGAAAGGGATGGGGGTAGGATTGTAATTTCAGTAGTTTCAAGGGTAATATGAGAATTGAAAACATAAAGAATTTTTTAATTTGAGTGCTCTGTCCACTAAGCACTAATAATATTAAAATAAGACATTGTTTAATACATAATGGGGAACAAGACATAGTGGTATGGGGAGATGATAAAAGAAGTGATTAAAGTATAGTTCCCATGACCTTTGAATTAGTTAAATGAATTAGACAAATGATAGTAGGGAACAAACTAATTAAAAATGGCAATAAACACGTAGTAATGGGCTGGTAAGGTAATATCATGGGCAAGAATTTTCGGAATTGTTAAAGTATCCCAAGTAAAGGGTCTGGTTTGTTGTATAAATAGAAGGGACTTAGGACAGAGTTGGGGGGCTTTGGAAACCATTGTTCAGGGCTTCTTTTTGGGGTCTTCTTTTAGTCCGAAAAAATCAGTTTGAGAGGGACTCTTTTTGGTCAGTTTAGAGTATATCATTTTAAGAGAGTGTTTGAGAGTTAAAAAATGAAAAAGTGAGGTCTCTTTTGCTATTGAAAATCAGTATTGGTTTGATACTATTTCATTAAAGTTCCAAGTTTCTTTCTTTAAGTGTTTGAAGTTCAGAAACCTACTGTTCTATTGCATTTCTGGGTCTCTATCTGTTGCTGGTTGTTGTTGTTGCTGTATACTACTGCTGTGCTGATCACTCCTGTTTCTTCTTCTTTTTCCAATACCAGGTACACTTTCGAATCAACACTGAGGTAGCTGTGAGATGTAAAAGTGAAATGAAATGCTAGGGTGATTGATGAATTAGTGTTGTATCT
>MU763463.1:25303-46612 GCA_026770625.1 Nicotiana glauca | reverse complement strand
AGATATGTGATAAGTATTTGTAAAGTCTAGTTTCATGACTCAATAAGAATGCATGGTGTAGTTTTGTACTTAACTGGAATTGTTGGGTTTTTAAACCACAGTTTGTGGTTGTCGATTGCAGATTAAATGTAGTTAGTTGTGTAATTTGTATAATGAACAAATAGTTAATAGATTGGTTACTTAGACTTCATCTTTAACTAGTGTTGGTATTTAAGACAGATTTTAGGACTGTGTACTCCAATGGATTCCTAGTGCAATGTAGCCTTAATTATCTAGCTAATTCTACCAAGAATCTGATTCCATTAGGCAGTATATAGGCCAGTGTCTGAATCGAGAATAACATCTTCTAGTAGTTAATTTCATTAGTCTCAATCATCTAAAAATGTTAGTTTAAATTAATTAGAGAATGGTTCGTTTGTTTTAATATTTTTGTCAATCTCGTATGCATGTTATAATTTCAGCTTTAGTAATATTCGCTTATAGAATAGGGAACGAAACAATCTCCCTTTATGCGAGCTCGAATGCAATTTTCCGTTTGCATTTGCCTTAATCTAATAACTAATAAGAGGCTCGAACTTATAAGCATGTAATTAATTAGGAACTTTTTTTATTACTAGAGACGGAAAAATAGAAAAAATATAGTCACTTTAGGATCGTCCTTTTAAAATAAACGAGATGAGCCTCGCCAAATAAAGCATAAATTGTGGGGCCCTCATATGTGTATATATTTCAATACTTAGACTTCGGGAAGAGCCATTTAGCGAATTTCATGGCCTTCCCAAAATAATAACGCGTTAGTCTCTTTAGGCGCGTACTTTAAATAACCTTACCTTCTTAAACTCGGGTGCACATTTATGTGACCCAAATCCAAATCTCAATGAAGTCGAAATGTGTCAAAAATCATGGGTACATTGATTGTGACGTGGTTCGAGATGCATTTCCATGACGTTATAATTCTTTTAAAAATAATGAATGAGATGAGCCTCGACAAATAAAAATACATAAATTGCGGGGCCCTCTATATGCATTTTTACTTAGACTTCGGGATGGACCGTTTAGCAAAATTTTACGGCCTTACCCAAAATAATGGTACGCTAGTCGCTCTAGGTGCGCCTTTAATAAATTACTTTTCTTAAATTCGAGTGCACATTTATGTAACCCAAATCCAAATCTCAACGGAGTCGAAATGTGTCGATAACCACGGGTACATTGATGTGACGTGGTTCGCCATACGCTTTCACAACGTTGCAATTCTCTGTTAAAATAATAATATTAATAATAATTATAATAAAAGCAGTGAAGAGTTAAAATTTGCACATAGGTTAAAGCATGTTATAAAACCAGATAATTAAGCCAAATATAACAGTTAAGCGACCGTACTAGAACCACGGAACTCGGGAATGCCTAACACCTTCTCCCCATAAACTCACACCAGAGCTCCCTCTCCCCTTCCGCATAATGAATCCACTATCATATTACCTCAAATCCCACCCAAATCCCTCAAAACCTCAAAACCCTAGCCGCCGCCATGGATTCCTCCGTCGTGTCTGGAGGCGCCACCACCAATCCTTACCAAATGAACACCATAGAACCACCAAAACACCCTCATGCTGAATCCACAATATATTTCCCTCGAATACCCATCGAGCTTGTTGAATTTTGTATCCAAGGTTCAAGCCCTAAGAGTTCAATCTGGAACACGAACTTGCAAAGTTTCTTCTCCAGTTTTCACAAGTTTTAGGCTCGATTTAGTCACGAAATAATTTTGTTCGTTTGTTCTTGGCAAAGAACAAACGATTAACATCATTTCGAGACTCAAATCGGAGGTCAGTCATGTTCAGTTTAAATTGGTGAGTTTTTCTTAGTTTGTTTTGTTTATTTCACCTTATATTTGAATTTTCTTCCCTTGAAACTAGTTGAACCCAGTTTTTCTTTTTCCCTTTTAAGTTAATATGTTCGTTCACACTTGTTTCCTTCATGTTTAATAAGTTGTGCCTTGATTTTTGCTCACCCATTTTTATTAGATTTTTATGTTTCAAATTTTTTATTCTTCCTTCTGATAGCATGTTCTGTTTGATTAATTTTGTTTGTTTCATTTTTCTCTGTTTGATTTATAATCTATAGTAGTAGATTTCAATGCTGAGTTTAAGTAATTAAAGTTAATTCAAGCCTAAAATTAGAGTTGTTTGGATTTGCCTTCCAGTTTTGGGGATTTTTTATGATCTTTGGTGTAGTTTGGTTATTTCTGAGTGATTCAAACCCCTTGTAAGTAACTATGGTCATCAATGACCAAGTTAAAAGAGCTGGTTAGTTGGACTTTGGGTTAGCTTAACCTAAGTTAACAGTTTTAGGGGTAAATACAGGGATGATTGGGGTAGATCACATAGGGAATCTTGCAGTAACAGAAAATAAAAGCCCCTAGAAGCTTCTAGGTTGGGGTTCTAATTTGAATTTCAGGATTTAGATAGTATAACTTGGGTAGCAAGTCAGGATTCTAAGGACTTTTAAGTAAAAGGCTGAAAATTAAGAAGGACCTAAGGGGTAAAAAATAAGTCTGAAGTTGCCCTACTTATTTGCCTGTAAAAGGCATTGTATCCTTGCCTTGCAAGGGAGTTTTTTTCAGAGCCTAGTTTTTCAGAGCTTAAGATTTTGAGAGCCTAAAATTTGAGAGCCTAGAGTTTTAGAGATCGGAATTCATAAAGGAGAGAGCCTACAAAATTGAAAGAGTTGAAAAATACACAAAGAGAGATCTGATTTTATGTTTTAGAGATGAAATACTAAAAAAATCAAAACAAAAATAGCTGAGAAATCATGCAGTAAACACTGTTCCATTAAGACTAGTTGCTCTTTGAAACTGTCAAGTTTTGAAATCATTTTTAGATTCAAAGGGTAAAAATGGTCTGAATTTGGATCATTCAAGTCTGTTTTGAAGCTGGTTGGGTCAAGGTCTATTTGAAATTGTTTTATTCTTAGGTTTCGAGCTTGTTTTGATTATTGTTTCTGCGGGGTCCAGTTTATTGCTGTTGTTTGCCTCCTACATTCAAAATCACCTTTGTTTATTGTTGTAATAAGGTACACATCTCTTGAAATTTCCTGTGTATTAGTGAAGCTTTGAATTGAAGAAGGGAATAAGAAGAGAGGAACTGAAGACATAGTTCATTTGGTTTAATCATGGTTGTTTTTCTTTTGTATGTGGAATATTGTCCTGTTAAATAGATCCTTATGTTAAATAGATAGACTCTTTAATATTATTATTTTGGAATCACTGTAACTGAACATGATATTTTTCTTATTTTCATGCATGAATATTTGGTAGATCTCAGCCTCAAAATCAGTTTAGTCAATCATGTGCTCATGGGATTACTTTAGACATTATAACAATGATTTTAACAAGGTCCATGGAATTGATGACTGCTCTATATTTACTTAACTGTTTATCAAATCTCATTTAGTACCCTCGTGAGCCCTTTAGTTTAGTCATTAGGTGTAGTACTTCACATTTACCACTATATTGCATTTTAATTTTAGGATTCACGTTTTTTTTAAATGCAATGGTTCAAGCCTATTAGAATATCAAAAAATGAATTATCTGAACATCAATGTAATGTGCAGAAATGCATGTTTATTCATGAGCCTTTTAAGCAATTATAAATAATGTATCCATATAGAAGTCCTAGAGGTCCAGCTTTGCTATTGTATGCATAAACATAGGTGTGTATTTGAAGAAATGTCCATTGATTTGGGCCTGAAATTGTTAGGAATTTTGTGAAGTTGAAACTTGCATTATTGGGCTTAATTTTGACATCCAGCATGATCTGCTAAGTTGTGTATCCAGAAACCCAAATTGGTTATGTGTGTTATTTTGGTCCTTGGGCTGATAATGGATCGATATGAGGCCTGTATGTTATAGTCCATGGATCCCAGCTCTGGGCTGGCCGCACAGTAATTTTGTATGGCCCAATCCCTTGTGCAGAAGTGCTATCAAAATAATAGAGTCAATTTTAGAGCATTGGGCATCTCATCCAGGCCCAGCTATGTCACATGTGTGTTCATGTGTTAGGCAACTAGACTTTAAATCCCAGCCCATATTTAGCTCTTGAAACCAATCCTTATAACTTAAGTCAATTAGTAGGACCCTTATAATAATTTTAGGAGGGCCATCTTAGATAACACAATTGTCCATGGCCCTCCAAGCTTTAGTCGAATATTCTTTAAAAATAAAATCGAGATGCGCCGCGCCAAATAAAAATCACAAATTGCATGGCCCTATTTAGTTACTTCCATTAAAATACTTAGAACTCAGGACGTGCCATTTAGCAAATTTTTATGGCCTCCTGCAAAGTTAACAACGCATTAGTTGCTTTTAGGCGCATATTTTAATAATCTACTTTCCTAAACTCAGGTGTACATTTATGTGACCCAAATCCAAATCTCAACGATATTAGAATATGTCAAAATTCATGGGTGCATTTATGTGACGTGATTCGAGACGTGTTTTAATAACGTTGCAATTTCCTTAAAATTAATTTGAAGTGATAAATAATTTTAAATTGCACTATAGGTTGAAACATGTAATAAAATCAGGTAATCGGCCAATTATGATAGTTAAAGTGACCGTGCTAGAACCACGGAATCAGGGGTGCCTAACACCTTCCCCAAAGTTAACAGAATTCCTTACTCAAGAATTTCTGGTTCGCAGACTTCACTTGGAAAGTCGAAAATTTCCTCGATTTAGGATTTAAAATAAACCAGTGACTTGGGACACCAAATAAACTATCCCAAGTGGCGACTCTGATTGTGTAAAGAATCCCATATCAAATAATGTCACTTAAATTAAAAAACTTCCTTATACACTATCCTTCTGGGGTGGTGTGTAAAAAGGAGGTGTAACAACCTTTTATTTGTATATTTTAGTTTGTATCTTTAACTTATATATCCCAAAAAGATTTTCTTTCTACTTGTATAATTTTTCTAGGACTAAATAAGTTGATTAGGGGATTAAGGGGTTGGGCTAGTGTATTTTAATTGAATTTGAGCAAAATTGGCCCAAAACTAGAAGCCCAAGGAGCCCAGATTCGGTCCCAAATGGGGCTGCCAGGGAAGGGTCCAAACGATGTAGTTTTGTACCAAAACTACGTCGTTTTGGTTGAGTGACAAAGATCAATCTCATCCATCTATGGCATTTGATCCAATGGCCCTCATTTGATTCCCAAGAGGTATATAAGCCCTCTAAAATAAGAAAATTGTCCATTTATCCATGCATGCCCAAGCCCTATACCTTTTCTCATCTCTTCTTCTTCTCCGCCGCCGTTGTCCCTCCCCTACAGCGGCGCTGCCATCCTCATCATCCTCTTTCTCTCACTCACCTCATTCCAAATCTAAAATCCAAATCCCTAAAATCTCCACCAATAATCAACAAAAACAAACCCTAATCACGCTGTCACTAATGTCGGTGGCGGCGACCGTCATCCAAACACCACCAAAATTTCACCCCTATTCATCTCAACCTCCTCTTCATGAATCCAAACCCCAAATCCTTTAAATCTTTCTCAACCACCACAAATCTTCAAAAAATCGAAACCCTAGCCGCCTATTTTTCCTCAGATTTTTTAAGTTTGAGACCTCACCACCACTTAATACCTACATGAGTGTGTAGGTCTCCCCCTAGTCTATCATTTTTTCTTGGTTTAGATCTAAACTCCAGTGGCTCAATTGTGGCGGGTTGCTGGCCGCTTCTACTTTGGCTCGAACTAGCTCTTTTTGTTGCTGAGTTCGTTATTCGACTTCAGTTTGATTGGAGTTAATAATGACGGGCCAGCAACAAGAAGAGCATGTTTGACGTCAAAGCTTCATCTACCGCAGCCCGAATTACTGACGCACCACCATTGTTTCGGACACTCGAGTTTCTGGTGCACCCTAATCCCTTATGTCCCCTTTCTTTTTCTTTTTCTTTTCTATTTCATTGTAGTTTGTTTAGGTCTGAAATTTTTGATTTTCTTCTTTGTTTGACCATGTGTTTTATTTATCATTAGTTAGTTGTTAGTTAGTTTAGAGTCAGTAATGATTAGTCGTCGCTCGTTGATCTGAAACTATTTTGTTGTTCGGATTCCTATCTCATAAGTTCAGCTAGTGGTGTTTGAAATTAGTTTTAAATTCAAGTTGGTAAATTTTAACTTCAATTGTAGTTTCTGTTATTTCACATTTAGTTCGCCGTGCTAATTAGCTGAAGTTTCAGCATTTTTCAACAAACTCGTTGATTAGTTTAGTTAAATTGAAGGTTTAAAGTTTGCTTCTCATGTGATTATTGCTCACTATGGTTAATTCATGTTAAATATGGTCTGTTCACTATGGTTAATTCCTCGGTTGTAAGATTTTGTTGTAGTTTATCGTCATTCAATTAGGATCATTTTGTTTGAGACGCACATGTTTCGTGATCAAATTTAATATCAAATTAAAGCGTTCTTAATATATATGTGATATGCTTTTGTTTGGTTTAGCTTAATTGTTTGAGTTTTTGTTTGTTGGTAAAGTTCTCCCCTTTTACTACTAGATTTGGCCAATCCAAGTCTGGTTTGAGATCTATTTCTACTGAATGAATGAATTGAAGATAAAGAGGAAGGGTAGTAAGGGGGGTACTTGAGTGTAGGGTTTTTGGTTTGGTTGCGTTTACTGTTATGGACTGTTTTGGAGTACAATACTCCAAAATTCTGTCCACAAATGGAAAGAAAAACGGTTCATTGAGCAAAATTCTGGTTTTGGACAAATTTTTGGTCAAAAATCTATCATTTTGGACAGATTTTTAGCCAAACCTAAATCTGTCGCAAGGCCTTTGCTCCCTCTATAAAAAAGGAGCTCTTTTCTCATTTAAAAAGATCTTTCACTTTAAAAAAATACACGCACACTTTGATAACATCTTTGAAGTTGCTTGAACACACTTCAAAAAGTCATCTCTTATACACTAAAAAGAGGCAATTTTGAGAGTAAAAATAGGATCTAAACACTTAGTAGTAATGTCACAACCCAAAATCTCGCACTGGTCATGATGACACCTCTCGTGAAGACAAGGCTAGCCAACTAACCCAACTAGTCTCTTTCAAAGTAGTTAAACACAAATGAACAGCAAAGTATGACTTAATGATATTAATTTATAAAATTTACAACCCAATACAGCCCAAACCAAGGTGTCACAAGTCACGAGCATCTATAAGAATGTGATTCCACTTTACAAGTCTGGAAATATACTGAACACGAGTAATGAATAACATAGAAAGACAGTGGTGTTGCGAATGCTGGCAGTCACCTCACTAAACCTCTACAACCCTGCCTCTACGCAGCCAATACCCGCTACCGGGTGAATAAGTACCTGCAACTGCACGCGAGGTGCAGGGAGTAAAGTGAGTACTCCAACTCAGTGAGTAATAAAGGTAAATAACAACTGAGCAGTAAGAAATCATGTAAAGCAACCAACATGCTGTATAAAAGTAGGGTACAATCCTTTGAGAAAATAGTAAGGATATGAAATCTTTAGAAACATCTTTGAAACTAATCTTTTCAACAGTTACGAAAAATTATTTCAAAGTAGTTAGTGCTAATAAGCACAGAAAAATCCGCCACTCGGGCACCATTACCACAGTATAATAGGTGAAAAGACAAGTAAATATGCAAGATGAGCACATCAAAGTTCGCCCCTCGGGCAATATCTCAAAAACGGTTCCTGCCCCTCGGGCATGATTTATGTTCCTGGTTAGTCATTGTTACCTGACCAAAACGCGTATTACAGTGCCATTGTTACCACTGGTCAGTCATTGTTACCTGACCAAAAAGTGTATAACAGTGCCATTGTTACCACTGTCTAAAATTTGTCCGCTCTAGATGGGTACCCGCGTTCACTGGGGATGTACAGACTCTAAGAGGGGCCCCTTACGGCCCAAACACAATATCAAGCCACCTCGTGGCATATAAAACAAGGCCAGAAAGCCTTCTCACATCACACTCAAGGCCTGAAAGCCTTCTCACATAACACTCGAGGCCTGAAAGCCTCCTCACATATCACTCAAGGCTTGGAAGCCTCCTCACATATCACTCGAGGCCTGAAAGCCTCCTCACATCACGCTCAAGGCCTGAAAGCCTCACTCAGTCTAGAAAACATCATAAGCCCCTCGGGCATCATAAAAATAGTAATGCTCAACTCAAACAACAGTGGAAATATTATTTAAGTCTTAAAGTTAGATTAAAATGGCTGAGTTGTAGAACAGTATAATCAACAGGACTGAGTTCAAGTAATATATCAAATGGTGAGGAAAGAGTGATAAAAATCCCCGAAAGGTCCAAATAATTGGCACAAGCCCAAATATGGCAATCAGCCCAAATCATGATAACAACAAATATGTTCCAGTCAAATACGCAATAAAATCATCAATCGGGACGGACGAAGTCACAATCCCCAATGGTGCTCTACCCTACGCTCGCTATCTGGCATGTAAGTCAACTCAATATAGCACTATGGTGTGCAAATCTGGGGTTTCAAACCCTCGGGATATCATTTACAATCATTACTCACCTCGAACCGGCGAAATCTCTAGCTCGCGACGCCTTTGCTCATCAAATCGTCCTCCACGCACGTCGAATCTAACCAAAATCAGAGCGAATACATCACAATATGCTAAGGGAACAAGGCCCAAGCAAAAACAATCAATAACGGGCACAAATCCCGAAATTACCAAAACCCGAGCCCCGGGCCCACTTATCAAATCTCAAAAATTTTCACATCAATGGGTTCCTTATCTCGCCACGAGTCTATACATATCAAGAATACCAAAATCGGAGTTCAAATGACCCCTCAAATCCTCAATTTAAAACCTCAAAACTCAAGCCCTAGTTCTTCAATTTTAGGCTTAACTTCCATAAATTTCAAGGTAAATTTCACATAATAATCGTGTTTTAAGGTCATATAACTCACCTCCCATCAATCCCAGTTGAAATCACCTTCAATTCCCGTCCAATAGCTCTTAAGGTTGTTCAAAAATGGTGGAAAATATCCCAAGCTCGTGGATGAAATGTTATTTTAAAACCCTTCTACCCAGACCTTTTTCCGCTTCTACGACCCAATTGCCGCATATGCGGCTACCTCGTATGCGAAAATTCCTCAGCTTCTGTGACTTCTTCAAAATTCCACAAGACCGCTTCTGCGATCAATTTCCGCTACTGCGGACACAGCATCTGCGGGAATATGTCCGCTTCTGTGAAATTCCTCCAATTGGTCAAGTCCGCTCCTGCGACCCCTTCTTCGCATATGCGGAACCGCATTTGCGACCCCTTTTCCACATATGCGGACATACCAGATACCAGCAACACCAAAATCTCACAAGTCCAAAATTCATCCCGATGGCCATCCAAAATCATCCCGAGGCCCCCGGGACCTCAACTAAAAGTACCAACACCTCTTAAAACATTATTCAAATTTGCTCCAATCATCAAAACACCTCGACAAACACCAAAATCATCAAATTTCATCGAATTCAACCCTAAGTTCTTTTAAACCTTCCGAAACAGGCATTTGATAAAAAACCCAACTAAATTCTACTCTCGGAATTCCATTCTGACCCTCGGATCAAAATCTCACATATCAACCGGAAATCGCCAAAATACTAGTTTTGCCAATTTAAGCCAAATTCCACACCGGACCTCTAAAATCAATTCTGATCGCACTTCTAAGTCACAAACCAACCCCCGAAGCTAACCGAATCACCGGAAATCGCATCCGAGCCTTATAACTCATAAGTCAACCTTCAGTTGACTTTTCTAAACCAAACATTCCTTAAAGAGACTAAATGTCTCATTTCCTACCAAAACCAATCCAAATCAACTCTAACACACCAAATATCGATAATGAAATATGAAGAAGCATAAAATGGGGGAAATAGAGCGGTAACTCATGAGAGGACGGGTAGGGTCATCACATCCTCCCCAACTTAAACAAACGCTCGTCCTCGAGCATACCCAGACTTGTCCTAGAAGCCAACCAATAGCTGAATGACCTTACCAAGCATATACCCGGGGGTGATCCCACGTCACCCTATTTCGAATAGGTCCGATAAAATAACATAGCTGAAATTTCACAATCCATCTAGTCCATAAACCATAGAACCACATTGCATTTTCCGAAATCACACCCAAGATCAGAACCTCACATCTATACTCAGAATAAGCCCGAACCAGCTGTAATAACCCATACCTGTAACCTCTGGTGCAATCATATGATACACTATATAACCCAAATACTCGAAACGATAACTTCTATTCACAGCAGTTAGCTCACAACACCCGAATATTAGTAAAAACCCTCTTATCAACTAAGATCTTATTACAACACTTTCATATACTACCAACGCTAAATGAAACACGCAATAACTGTAACCATTTCTTAGATCGACCATTCATGAAGCCATTTCCCTTTTGACTAATACATTAACAGATTCCGAGCCGAACCTCGATATTATCCTTCCAACAAGCAGAAACTAACTCCATTCGCAATTTGTGACCCCAACGATCACCTTGAATCCAACACACAAATCCGGTGATATGACACCTCAATACAGGCCTAAGCCACAACCTGCATAATACGCGCGCCAATAAGAACGGTCTGAACATACTCAGATAATGGAAAATGTCTCAAACGAAAGAGTTGTACCTCAAGCTCATCAGTACCATCACAACACAAGGCTGAGACCCCGTCTCACATCATAGAAATAGAACACTTGAATCTACCCTGAAAGGTCATATCTACACATGGCCTCGCTACAATGCGTGATTATATCCAAACACTGTTACACATGAAACACCTCAAGTCACTATGCTCAAAATCGACAGCCAAGCACAATTTGATGCCTGGAACCCAAGAAAATCATTACACCCATGGTGAAACAAATAACTTACGCCACGCAAGCCTGATAGAACATGACCGATACATCAACCACCGAGCAACACCCAATTACTCTTCTCGCTCGACTTCCACTATGAATCCCCAATAGAACCGCACCATATGTGCCCATAACCAACGAATCATAACGTCTCGCAGCACAATAGCATCTCATAGATCTCCCCAGATCACTAACAAGCTTACTAACGATCGAATCAACCTATCCCTCAATAATAAAATTTCAGGGTCAACCATGCCGACTCAAGCTATAACACACATCCACAAGGACCTGCCAACAAACTCATTATCAAGGAAGCCTGCAGCTGCTCCTTCCACTACTACAGCTCCTATCAGAGCCATACGATACGGTGCCCGGCACCAAATCAATATCGAAATCCACAACCTCGTCTGGCGACATATCCAGCCACCAAAAATACATCCGAAAAGTCCCTCAACTCCGAAACTAAATCAATGGTAGAAACCTCTACACTAACATCCATCACGAAGGCCCAATGAAGAAAATCAGTCCTCCCCAGCCATCCGCTGGTCTTTGAAATACAAACCACTCTACTAGAACATAATTCAATGCTCCTCGCCACTCAACCCGTGGCATTTTCGGCATAGCCCGTAGCGCAATAGTTCAGAATCACATAACACTAAGATAACCAATCTGAATTTCAACATCACATCAAAAATCTAACATACTAGCAAATAAAGATCCACTCGAGCCCTAAAAATCCCAATTGTCGCTAAACGATGCCGAATACACACGATCCCCAACCACGACATAGCCTATACATGATAACTCCCAGTCTCCAACTCCATATAGCACACGAATTATCATACCCGATCCCAATTTTGCCATCCAAACGCATACCACACCTTAAATACCCCGTCACTCCACGATAGATACTTTAAAATTTCCTATGCCACCAAGCAAACTCGAATACCACCAGTTGACCCAACAAGAAAGTGTCGCAATACTATCGAAGTATCATCAGTTTAATCACATTACCCTTTTCCGAGACAAATACTCTCGTCAAATCACTTCCAATTAGCAGTATCATTTCCTTGATTACCTGAGGCTATTTGTTGCCTAAGAATTTTATGAACTTCTTTTCAGAACTGAAATGTATCTCATCTAGCCAAGAACTTCCACTGATCCCATTTGGAAGAAAATCATTACACATCCCAGGCTCCGCATGCCCATAGAAAATATACATCTCCATACCCTAGTAAAACCCAACAAGAACTCTCTCCTAATTCCATTTGCACAACTAAACTTCCAGGACTGAATCCTACTAACTAGACCAAGCTAAGCATGTCGTCAGAACTCAATAGCTTTGCTGCAAAATACCTGTACAAACTCATTACCTCGAATACACACGAAGAATTAATCATATCCTTTCTATAATGATTCGGTCTACTAACAAGCTACTTCATTTATCTTGATTTGCGTTTGATTCATTTTCAACTAGATATCCCCTCTTGCTCTAGCACCACAATGCCTCTACCCAGGCTTACCACACGAGACCCAAGCATAAGACCACATTGTCTCAGACCCATGAGCCACTGAACACTCTCTCAAATATTCCTAGAAACACCACATTCCCAAAATAATCTACCATGAAGAACTTCCTGCGAATCTAAATCTGTTACCTTTACTTTCCTGATACTGATATATAGAATCCATAATTAACATAAAAATACCACAAGTCTTGCCCTCTTCCAATAAAAACACAATATCTAACCACATGCACAACCTTAAGATACCCGATTGTTCCCTGTATAATCTTGAACACATTAGAACCATTCTCGAAAGTCATTCACTGTTATTCAAACTGCAATTTACCTGACCTAACGAACAGAACCACTCGTACCTTACTGCCACTTTGATACCGCAAAATGAGATCCTCATCCCAATACAACCAAGCAACTTCCTGCTCTATGTACCAAGCATTCTTTACCAACAACAACTCTAGACATTACGTGATTCTCATACCCTATGGAACATAATATAACCTTTGCCAAAATTTTCTTTTACACTAGCCATAGCTAATGCACTCTCATGCCCCAAACTGGAACTAACATAGCACCTAACCGTGCAATCAACTACTCATCGTAGCTCCCCCGCTTGGCTCGAAGCCATATATCAAGACACACTCAACAACTCATAACACTTTTACTCTAATGATGCCACAATACCATAGTGAGATTAAACTCAAATCATTTACAAGTTTATGAAAACACAGATCATCTAATACTGTAATCCTCTGCAAATTTCGCATTCATCCATGCATCAGTTGAGTCCACTCTCTTAAGTGACCTGAAATTTCAAATTCGACACGTACCCCTCAATTACACATGAGACCTTCTAACATACATAAGGATCATACCACTTAAGAACACTCCGCAGGAGATAACCCACCTGTTTTGCCTCAATTTAACATTTCTGCATGCCTCCCACCGTCATACACATTACACAGTCATTTATTCTTCCTGGGTCTGAACTCATACCGCCACATGAAATGCACTTCACTCCCCAACTAAGAGACACAAAATGATCCTTCACGCACCCATAATTCGGGCTACACATCAAATCACAATAGGAAACTAACACTTAACAATTCGTCTATTATCCAGCAGGCTTCTTCATCACTACCAACTTATATAGATACATCTCGCAGTACTAACATACTCATCATATGGATATCCAACCGCCATTCCTGCTAATAGGGACGATACCGAACATATAAGTTCAAAACACTTGCTCACACAATCAACACCTCGGTGCTCAGGCCATAGGAAAAGATCCGGCCTCAAGTCCTCCAAACTGGCCCAACATAAACTCACAGAGATTACATCTCATCCCTCGATCCGGGAATCACAAGACATCAAGGCACATCTGATACTAAGCGCTCATGCGCGCACACAAACATGTGGAAGGGATTTCAAGAGTTTCTTTTCAAGATGAATTAAGGACGCAAGATAAGAATTCCAAGAATGTGAAGTTTTCCTAAAGGTTCTGCAGCCTTTCGAGGATAAATACAGACATCTCCATTCCCGATCCGCGAGACTCTACTAAACCTGCTCATGACTCGTGAGACCTAGTAACCTAGGCTCTGATACCAACTTGTCACGACCTAAAACCCCACACTGATCGTGATAGCGCCTCTCATGAAGACAAAGCCAGCCAACTAACCCAACTAGTCTCTTTCAAAGTAGTTAAAAATAATTGAATAGAAAAATATGACTTAATGTATTAATTAACGAAATTTACAACCCAACACAGCCCAAACCGAGGTGTCACAAGTCACGAGCATCTATAAGAATGTGATTCCACTTTACAAGTCTGCAAATACACTGAACATGAGTAATGAATAACATAGAAAGACTGTGGTACTGCGAACGCTGGCAGTCACCTCGCTAAACCTCTACAACCCTACCTCCACGCACCCAATACCCGCAACTAGGTCAATAAGTACTTGCAACTAGACGCGAGGTGTAGGGAGTAAAGTGAGTACTCCAACTCAGTGAGTAATAAAGGTAAATAACAAGTGAGCAGTAAGAAATCACGTAAAGCAACCAACATGTTTTATAGAAGTGGGGTACAATCCTTTCAGAAAATAGTAAGGCTGTGAAATCTTTAGAAACATCTTGGCTCACTATAAAGCTCTTTTAAAAATGATCTTTTCAACAGTTACAAAAAATGATTTTAAAGCAGTGAATGCTGATAAGCACAGAAAAATCCGCCCCTCGGGCACCATTACCACAGTATAACAGGTAAAAAGACAAGTAAATGTGCAAGATGAGCACATCAAAGTTCGCCCCTCGGGCAATATCTCAAAAATAGTTCCGACCACTCGGGCATGATTTATGTTCCTGTTCAGTCATTGTTACCTGACTGGTCAGTCATTGTTACCTGACCAAAATACGTATTACAATGCCATTGTTACCACTGGTCAGTCATTGTTACCTGACTGGTCAGTCATTGTTACCTGACCAAAATGCGTATAATAGTGTCATTGTTACCACTGTCTAAAATTTATCCGCTCTAGATGGTTACCCACGCTCACTAGGGGTGTACAGACTCCGGGAGGGGCCCCTTAGGGTCCAAGCGCAATATCAAGCCACCTCGTGGCATATAAAACAAGGCCTGAAAGCCTTCTTACATCACACTCGAGGCCTGAAAGCCTCCTCACATAACACTCGAGGCCTGAAAGCCTCCTCACATATCACTCGAGGCCTAAAAGCCTCCAAATATATCACTCGAGGCCTAAAAGCCTCCTCACATCACGCTCAAGGACTGAAATCCTCACTCAGTCCAGAAAACATCATAAACCCGTCGGGCATTAATAAAATAGTAGTGCTCAGCTCAAACAACAGTGGAAATATCATTTAAGTCTCAAAGTTCAATTAAAACAGCTGAGTTGCAAAACAGCATAATCAACAGGACTGAGTTCAAGTAATATATCAAATGGTGAGGAAAGAGTGATAAAAATCCCCGAAGGGTTCAAATAATTGGCACAAGCCCAAATATGGCAATCAGCCCAAATCATGATAACAACAAATATGTTCCAGTCAAATACGCGGTAAAATCATCAATCGGAACGGACCAAGTCACAATCTCCAACGGTGTTTTACCTCACGCTCGCTATCTGGCGTGTAACTCACCTCAATATAGCACTACCGTATGCAAATTCGGGGTTTCAAACCCTCAGGATATCATTTACAATCATTACTCGCCTCGAACCAGTGAAATCTCTAGCTCGCGATGCCTTTGCTCCTCCAATCGGCCTCCACGCGTGTCGAATCTAACCAAAATCAGAGCAAATACATCACAATATGCTAAGGGAACAAGGCCCAAGTGAAAACAATCAATAATGGGCACAAATCCCAAAATTACCAAAACCCGAGCCCCGGACCCACTTCTCAACTCTCAGAAATTTTTACATCAATGGGTTCCTTATCTCGCAACGAGTCTATACATATCAAGAATACCAAAATCGGAGTTCAAATGATCCCTCAAATCCTCAATTTAAAATCTCAAAACTCAAGCCCTAGTTCTTCAATTTTAGGGTTAGCTTCCATAAATTTCAAGGTAAATTTCACATAATAATCCTGTTTTAAGGTCATATAACTAACCTCCAATCAATTCCAGTTGAAATAACCTTCAATTCCCGTCCAACAGCTCTTAGGTTGCTCAAAAATAGTGGAAAATATCCCAAGCTCGCGAGTGAAATGTTATTTTAAAACCCATCTGCACAGGCCTTTTTCCGCTTCTGCGACCCAGATACCGCATATGTGGTTACCGCTTATGCGAAAATTCTTCCGCTT
Source organism: Nicotiana glauca (assembly GCA_026770625.1). Taxonomy (NCBI): domain Eukaryota; kingdom Viridiplantae; phylum Streptophyta; class Magnoliopsida; order Solanales; family Solanaceae; genus Nicotiana; species Nicotiana glauca. Next base: position 30,357 of record MU763463.1, on the reverse strand, counting down.
CTGCGGATTCTTCAAAATTTCTCAGGACCGCTTCTACGGTCAATTTCCGCTCCTGCGGACACCGCATTTGGGGAATACATCCGGTTCTGCGAAATTCCTCCAATTGGTCAAGTCCGCACCTGCGACCCCTTCTTCGCATCTGCGGCCCCTTTTCCGCAGATGCGGACATACCAGATACCAGCAACACCAAAATCTCATAAGCCCAAAATTCATCCTGATGGCCATCCAAAATCACCCTGAGACCCCCGGGACCTCAACTAAAAGTACCAACACCTCTTAAAATATTATTCAAATTGCTCCAATCATCAAAACACCTCGACAAATACCAAAATCGTCAAATTTCATCGAATTCAAGCCTAAGTTCTTTTAAAACTTCCGAAACACACATTTGATCAAAAATCCAACCAAATCACCTCCGAATGACCCAAAATTTTGCACACACACCTCAAATCACATAACGAAGCTACAACAACTCTCGGAATTCCATTCCGACACTCGGATAAAAATCTCACCTATCAACCGGAAATTGCCAAAATACTAGTTTCGCCAATTCAAGCCAAATTCCACACCGGACCTCCAAAATCAATTCCGATCGTACTCCTAAGTCACAAACCAACCCCGAAGCTAACCAAATCACCAAAAATCGCATCCGAGACTTATAACTCATAAGTCAACCTCCAGTTGACTTTTCCAAACCAAACCTTCCTTAAAGAGAATAAGTGTCTCATTTCCTACCAAAACCAATCCAAATCAACTCTAACACACCAAATACCGATAATGAAACATGAAGAAGCATAAAATGGGAGAAACAGAGCGGTAACTCATGAGACGACGGGTCGGGTCGTCACAAGTAAGCAGATAGTGGTGAGCTTTTGTGAGTGCATTCTCTGTGAGCAAAACCTTTCAAAAGCATAAGAGTATTGAAGTTGATTTCTTGGATACTTTTTCTTTTAAAGTTACTAAGTTTAAGGGTCTTTTCTGGGCTGTTTCTCGGGTTAAAAGTTGCTGATTTGTTGTTGTTTTGGTTGTCATTTGTGCTGGAATTTCACTTCATTCTACTCTATTTTGGTGTTTTCTACATTTCTAGTAATTCTTCATCCTTTGTAATATCAATCAATGAAGGTTCGAGCATGTTTATATTATTTCATCATCTTTAAATGAGTTTTGCCAGAAGTTCTACTTTTGAATCCAGTTTGAGGATCATAGTGCTAAATCCATGACTTTGTTGCTCTGTTTTTTCTTCTGTAGTTTTTTTTCTTCCATCTTTTAAGTAGTATTTCAATATAATCCTTGCAGTATTTTAGAAAAGAAAATAGTATGTTAAATATTTAATGAAGACTTTGGAGTGGACAGAAGCTATGGAGTTTATGAAAAAAAGTCTTGTTTTGCTTAAAATCTCTGCCATTTTGCTTGTTGGAAGTTGGGATTAATATCATCAAAGAATCACATAATAATCTAGTTTTATTATTCCCCTATTATAGTAATATTATTTTCGGCTTTAGTTGATTTCTCGTTACCCAATTGTTCGTTCTAGATTTCGTGTTTCTTTACTAGTCCCCTTTAGTACTACTTTAGTTAGTGAAAGCTGGAAAAAAAAAATTTTCCAAGTCACATGGAACTAGTGTGGGTTGTTTGTGCAGTTGTTAAGCTATTGGCTCATATCAGCTAATGAGTTATATTTTTTTAATCAAGAAATTAGACCATATCTTTAAAATAGATAGAGCTAATTCAGTATTAAATTGTCATTTTCTCCCCTAATAATTAATCCAAAAATCAGATTTTTTGACTATTTTAGTAGTTTAGATACTCTTAAATAATTTGAGCGCTAAGTATATTGCCAGGAACATGTGCACATAATTTATTTATTTATTTTTTGTTTTGTTCATACTTATTTCATTCTTTTAATGAATAATAATAATAATAAGAATAAAGTTATAAGGTGCAATATCAATAATATTCATATGTTGTCCGACAACCATTAATCTATAAAGAAGCATTTTCTTTTTCATAATAAAGATGAACAATTATTTTTTCTACAATCTCACTCCTATAGTAATTCGTCTTAAGAAAGGAAAATAATTTTGTCTTAACCGTTGACGGAAAGACTCGCTTCGGAATAAAGACATAAATAAAATGTCAAGATCGTGAGAACATGTCTTGTTCCAATTCTTTCAAATAAATAAAAATTTTATTTAATTGCATGCGAGTAGGCTTCAATTTTAGGTAGGTGCGACGCACGAACTAAGATCGGAGATGCTCGTCTTGGCTAGTTAAAATAGGGTCGGGAATACTCGTCCTAGTTTGAAGTTAATAAAGTCATCAACAATAAAAGTGGACATAGGCAAACATAAAATCAAATAAAGTACAGTTTTATCTAAAAATTAATTCAAGCCAATTTTAGTCAATAAAAGCGACCGTGCTAGAACCATGGGACTCGGGGAATACCTTACACCTTCTTTCCGGTCAACAAAATTCTCTACCCGGACTTTGTTTTCGCAGATCAATAATAATAAAGTCAAACCTTCCTTTGACTAGGGATTCAAACAAAAGGTGACTTGGAACACCAAAAAAATCAATTTCAAGTGGCGACTCCGAACAATAAAATAATCCCTACTCAAGTTTGTCACTTTAATTGGAAAAACTTTTTAACCTACAATCCATAGCACACATATATCTTTCCAGGAGGGGGGGGGGGTGTAGAAAAGAGGTGTGACACTGGATTCATTAGTTTTGTCATAAAACTTTTTCAAAAACTTTAGCAGAAGATGCTGAGGTTATTTAGTTCATTTGTAAAAACTTCAGCACTAAAATAGCTGAATTTTTTTTTGTCCTTAATTCATTAGTTTTGTCATAAACTTTTTTACAAACTTTAGCATAAGATGCTGAAGTTATTTAGTTCATTTGTAAAAACTTCAGCACTAAAATAGTTGAAGTTTTTTTGTCCTCGATTAATTAGTTTTGTCATATAACTTTTTTAAAAACTTCAGCAGAAGATGCTGAAGTTATTTAGTTCATTTGTAAAAAGTTCAGCACTAAAATAGCTGAATTTTGTTTTTTGTCCTTAATTCATTAGTTTTGTCATAAAACTTTTTTACAAACTTTAGCATAAGATGCTAAAGTTATTTAGTTCATTTGTAAAAAATTCAGCACTAAAATAGTTGAAGTTTTTTTGTCCTCGATTCATTAGTTTTGTCATATAACTTTTTCAAAAACTTCAGCAGAAGATGCTGAAGTTATTTAGTTCATTTGTAAAAACTTCAGCACTATATAAGTTGAAAAACAAAAATTTTATCCTGGATTCATTGGTTTTGTTATAAAGCTTTTTCAAAAACTTCAGCAGAAGATGCTAAAGTTATTTAGTTCATTTGTAAAAACTTCAGCACTATATAAGCTGAAGTTTTTGAAAAAGCTTTCCAACATACTAGATAAATAATCACGTTATTCTTTTATAGTGTATTACTACTATAAAATAATCAGATTGCCAACAATATCTAAATCATAAATTTTGAAAACAATAAACGTGAAAAGAACAGAATTACGTAAAAATATTCACAAATTATTGTCTACTAACTTGTAAAAATATTCACAAACTATTGTCTACTAACTTACGCAGTTATTTATAATTTATTTTTAAATATGGCAATCATCCCATGAACTGAAGTTTCATAACAGCACCAACAACAGCAGAAGAAAGAAGAAGAAGAAGAAGAAGAAGAAGAAGAAGAAGAAGAAGAAGAAGAAGACGAAGAAGGAGAAGCAGAAAGGGGGCTGAAGTTGTTTAAATAATGGGTACAAATTAAAACTTTTAAAAAAAGGGTATATGTTAATTTGGTCGCACCGTGCAATTTTTTGCTAACTGTTAAGAGATCTTTTTCTCTTCTCTAAGTAGCAGTTATTTTTGGGCAAACATGAATTGGGCCTCTCTTGATTGTTCGACAAGACCAGATCCATCAACAAACCTAGGTCCAATATTTGCCTGTACGAGCTAGCTATCAACAGACGGACATCCTTTTAACGTAGTCTTCCCCTATTGGGCATAGCCTTTTCTCCGTTAGGCTCCTATAAGGGTGGGTATGAGAACTTAAAAAAAAAAAGTTTGAGCTCCACAGTAAGGTGGTCTACTTGTGAATAATGTAGAAATGACATCAGATAGCCACTTTAAAGGGTTGCTATATAGGAAATAGTCAATGCGTTCTGAAATTCAATTTTTCAGGATAAATATGTCTTGAATTGTTCTGAAATTGAGATTTTAAATTTAAAATTTTAGGACAAAAATATGTATTGAGTAATCTCTAAATAGCATCCCTAAGAATGACTATCTGTGCATTTACCCCAAAGAAGTATAAGCATATGTTAGCTAGCCTTGGATTGAATAGATGAAGAGTATCAAGTAAAGTCCATATGCTTATTCTGGCCTCTTTTTCTTGCATGTGTGAGGCCTAAAATGTGAATTATTCGAGCATGGGTTACCTGCTATTGCACTATCTTGAAACATATTCTGCTTATAGAGGATTTAAGTTATATTTATTGATTCTGTACGAAAAAAAAAAGAATATTACCCAATCAATTGTTCGATTTTTAGATTTCTTTATCTAAGCTTAGATTAGATAATTAAAAGTTGGCGTTGTCCAGCTTGTCAAATTGGACAGAAATAAGGGTTTTTATTTTGTAAAATAAAATGTTTGATGTGGATAAGATATCTGAGTAGTGGAACCCCTGCTATATGTGATACGACTTGATCAGAGGAGCTTTTGGCATTTCCCAAACAATGTGTCACAAAGGGGACTCTACATATTTAGATTGTTTGCAGAGTTCAATGTATGTAAATTTGTTCATGAATCCGTAAAACAAAAAAGGGAAATGCCTGATGCCTCCATTGTTTCATTCAAAATTATGGGCATTGGACAATATATGATTGTGATGTGAATCACAACTTTATGCTCGTAGAGATTGAGATTTAGGCTTAGACAGCCCTAAAATGACTTGACAATGTATGACACTTTTTTTCCCTCCTCTTTCGGACAACTCTGCTCGGTTTATTTTTCTTAACTTAG
>MU763463.1:1947-24016 GCA_026770625.1 Nicotiana glauca | reverse complement strand
AAATGAAATAATGTATAAAAGAGAACAAGAATTCCATTGTTATCCTTTGCAAGCAGTCCTTGAACTTCAAACAGACCTACTTCGAGAACTATACCAAAAAGAGCAAACAAGAGTCCAACAACTTTAGCGACCCAAATATGAGGTGACCGCTTGAAGTAACTTTCTGCAAATACCCGGAGCACTTGCTGTATTTTCATCTCCCTAGCAGGCACTGTAAATTTAGACATCAAGAATCCAGGAGGATTGCTTTCCTGTCTAGTATCACACCAATAGTATAAATGGACATTGAACTCATGGTGGAACCACAATATATTTTTAAAAACTTCCTTCAGAGTTGGTTCAAAGTTAAATCCTAAGGATAGAAAACTTCCTTCAGATTTTCTATCTCCCAATTTGTCCTTGTTAGTGGTGATGATATTTGTCTTTGAAAACTCCTCATTTTGATTTAAATCGTCAGATTCAACAGAGAAAAACACACATGAATCACTCTTAAAATACTGCCCTGTGTCGAACCAATCATCCACACAACTACAAAATGGCATAGTCCATATTGTTGATTCAGACACATAGAAAAGAGACGTGCAATCCCTCGTTGGACAACAATAATGAGTATCAAGCATATGGTCATCTTTCAAAGTAACACTAACAGGTACAATGAGTCTTTTACCAAAAGAAAACTTATCACCTGGTACCAAGCTAGCAAAAGGATCCATAATCAGAGGTGCAATTTGTATGGGTTCGTCGATATTTTGTTGAGGATTTTTGGCAAATACCTGATCTGCCATGTTGCGTGAAATGTCCTCCACCTTAGTGTAGCCTTGCTGGTCTTCCTCTAATTTTTCATCGTCTGAATCAGATTGTATCTTCATTGCATCTAAACATTCCGTAGAATTTATAGACAAACTCTCAAATTGTTCAACTGATTTAGGCACATNCCCCTCAAACCACCAGACATCAACATAAATTCACCACAAATACAAAAAACAATATTCAAGGATATGCTAATATCCTCCGACCCTATGAGTTTCGCACCCACGCTGAATCAATCTAATGAATACCCCGTACAATACTCCTCAGAAGATAGAGGAAACTTGGGAGAGATGCTGGATGCTCCCTCGCAGGGGATCAGTAAGATCACTCTCACGGATGATGACAAAATGTAACAAATCGGATATCACAACCAACCCAATTGACTATATTACTCACTGAAACGAAATTACAATAACCAAATAGCAATAGAATAATAGAAATTAACACTAAAGGAAATAGAGAGTAGATGAGGAGAGAAATTGCAATCTAAAGCTAAGAAGAAAGGGGATGAGATATAGAGTCAGAAGAGGAGATGAGAAGCAGAGACTTGGGCCGAAGCTTCAACATAATTGGCATATCCCTTTTGCAGCGCCTAATTCTCTTTTTAATAGCTCGACTGCTCTCCCTTTCCCTGGGTCCCACACAAAGTTTTCTAATATTTCAAACAGGCCCTTTACCTTAGTCTTTTGGCCAATCTCGTTCATAACAATACTCCCGTCCTCAATGAGAACCTTGTCCTCAAGGTTCGAGTCAAGAACGGTGATACTCGCGAGCTCCCAATCCCGTATCTCAAAACCAAGGCATGCTTTGTGACTTGACCAAAATATATGATCTAATGCACCTGTTATGAACCAATCAAAACTTTGATCATTATGGCTTTTAGTAGATAGTAACAGAGATCTTAACTTCACCTGCCATACATATTCATATGCCCTTGCTTTCCATCCTTTAGAGTCAATCAGAAGCAAACTAAATGAGAGAACCAATGCAACTATTCCGGTAGCGAACCTCCGCAAAAGCATGAACTCTGTTAAATTCAAACTAATCAGTGTGTTGACAAAGTTTACTTCACATCGGACATGGCTGTGATGATAAAACTCTTGTGTTTCCTCTGAAAGATCCATAGGCCACAACAACACTGGAATAAATAGTAGAATAGAGACTACTATAATAATATCATTGACATGATTGAGCTTCATAGCAGCTTCAGAGTTTGTACCATACTCAACCACACTCCAACTTAACATAGGGAGAACAAAAGATTGAGAAAAGTTGAATTGTAGTGCAGCATCTGCATCGTAATAGCCCCCCTTAAAATATTTAAATTTGGCGGAATCATCATACTTGCCATCTTGCCAATCTGACTTTACTTCCCATGGAACATGGGTGTGCTTAGGCATTTCCACAGAACCCTTAAGTCTCTGCCAAGAGGCAACCCATTTGTCTAACTGGACAATTCTAGCTGAGCTATCCACAAAGTAAATCAATGTCGAAAAAGAAATATAATGAAGATTCTCCCAATTGACCTGAAAATGTACAGATTTAAAGTCAGCCTCAACTTGTTCCATGTCATCTACTAGCGTGCAAAGATTTGGCTGAACAACCACAGTCCACAAGTACACCTCCTCATGTGGAACTTCCTTTGGAAAGCTCTTAGTTAGAATAAAAGTAAAACCCAAACTTGACGTGTCAGTGAATAGACTCTGTGATTGTACACTAGTGGATTCATTCAAGCTCGAGCGAACTGCAGTGACAACACTAAAGAAGTCCATGCTAAGAATAACACATATAGATTGTATGGTGCGCTCAAATTCCAGGACTTTGTGTTGTTTCTTACTCTTGTTGATCTTGTTCTCAAGGTTTGAGACAAGAACAGTATAAGTAGCGCACTCCCCACCAAATATCTTATTGTCACTAAAAAAGTCATCCACACAATTGTTTATAAACGTCCCACCATAAGCTCTGTTAAACTCTTGTATCTGTAGCAAGGAAGCAATATGTGGATTCTCCCGGTTCACAAGAAAGTTGTATAAATTGAAGAGCTCTTTCAGCTGCATCATAGGCAAACCAAACTCTAAGCTACCAGCAAGTTCCAAATGAAATAATGTATAAAAGAGAACAAGAATTCCATTGTTATCCTTTGCAAGCAGTCCTTGAACTTCAAACAGACCTACTTCGAGAACTATACCAAAAAGAGCAAACAAGAGTCCAACAACTTTAGCGACCCAAATATGAGGTGACCGCTTGAAGTAACTTTCTGCAAATACCCGGAGCACTTGCTGTATTTTCATCTCCCTAGCATGCACTGTAAATTTAGACATCAAGAATCCAGGAGGATTGCTTTCCTGTCTAGTATCACACCAATAGTATAAATGGACATTGAACTCATGGTGGAACCACAATATATTTTTAAAAACTTCCTTCAGAGTTGGTTCAAAGTTAAATCCGAAGGATAGAAAACTTCCTTCAGATTTTCTATCTCCCAATTTGTCCTTGTTAGTGGTGATGATATTTGTCTTTGAAAACTCCTCATTTTGATTTAAATCATCAGATTCAATAGAGAAAAACACACATGAATCACTCTTAAAATACTGCCCTGTGTCGAACCAATCATCCACACAACTACAAAATGGCATAGTCCATATTGTTGATTCAGACACATAGAAAAGAGACGTGCAATCCCTCGTTGGACAACAATAATAAGTATCAAGCATATGGTCATCTTTCAAAGTAACACTAACAGGTACAATGAGTCTTTTACCAAAAGAAAACTTATCACCTGGTACCAAGCTAGCAAAAGGATCCATAATCAGAGGTGCAATTTGTATGGGTTCGTCGATATTTTGTTGAGGATTTTTGGCAAATACCTGATCTGCCATGTTGCGTGAAATGTCCTCCACCTTAGTGTAGCCTTGCTGGTCTTCCTCTAATTTTTCATCGTCTGAATCAGATTGTATCTTCATTGCATCTAAACATTCCGTAGAATTTATAGACAAACTCTCAAATTGTTCAACTGATTTAGGCACATAATAATCCCGTCCAACGGGAAGAACTAATAGAGCTTCATCATTTGAAACTTGAGAATGCATAGCAGTTTCATGACTGTGGCGATTTTCATCAAACATCTCGTCTACGACAATAGCATACTTGTCCCCATCAACTACACGAGCATTGGGTTCAGGAATTTGAGTTGCGGCAGACTCATAAAAGTTGGAAATACGACTATGAGCAGGAGACACATAGGTCACTGGTGGAACCACTGTAGTGCAACTGAAGTAGTTAACACAAGCTCGTGAAGTATCTGCCATTCTCGCAGTAGTACTGAAGGCCCGTTTCTGAAAATGCAAAAGAAATTTCTCCTTGAAATGGTTCCAATCATAGAATTGGTTGTTGCGAAATAACCAATTGAACCACGCGAGGGCATCGCCTTCTAGGTAGAAGGAAGGAAGGGGCAGCCAATCCTTCTTGGAGAAGCCAAGGTATGTGAAGTATAACTCGGCTCGAAAAATCCAATTCTCGGGGTTGTCGTCACCACTGAATCTAGGGAGAAACATCCCGCTATTGGAGTCCGATGGATGAAAGCACCAATGTAACAAACCGGATATCACAACCAACCCAATTGACTATATTACTCACTAAAACGAAATTACAATAACCAAATAGCAATAGAACAATAGAAATTAACACTAAAGGAAATAGAGAGTAGATGAGGAGAGAAATTGCAATCTAAAGCTAAGAAGAAAGGGGATGAGATATAGAGTCAGAAGAGGAGATGAGAAGCAGAGACTTGGGCCGAAGCTTCAACATAATTGGCATATCCCTTTTGCAGCGCCTAATTCTCTTTTTAATAGCTCGACTGCTCTCCCTTTCCCTGGGTCCCACACAAAGTTTTCTAATATTTCAAACAGGCCCTTTACCTTAGTCTTTTGGCCAATCTCGTTCATAACAAACTACGAGCCTTGGAAGAATGCAGTCATTGTCAAATCGTTCGAGAAATTCCTACCTGTCTATCTATCGTTGAGATGTTTTGATTTTTCAAAAATATATGGACATGCAGAAGAGAAATGTTATCCCCACTCGGATCAAGACAGAACTTTTACTTGTTCAAATAACAATTAAGGTGAAGCAGGGTCAGGAAAAAGTTTGGGTAGAGCCAGATCTAAGCGTTATCAGGTAATCGTTCTGTAGTAAGAGGAGCTATTCTTCATCACACTGTTGGAACAAAACAAAAATACCGGATGCAACGATATTGAAATATTTGGTATATGAAGCCACGGTCTGATAGATATACATAGAAATCTACAATCTACTTAATATAATATAGATATATAATCTAGATAGAAATTAATGATGAAATTAATTTTTGATCAGGAATCAAAGAAAGATAATAAATGGCTCTTATGGTGTGACTTGGAAGAAATCATTAGGACCATCATACTTGCCGACCATCGATGAACTGATCGGATTAACCAACCAAAGTTGGTTTCAGGCATTATGTAGTAAAAATTGTACGGGGCGCCTTATTTGGTCACCCTCAGTTAACCTATACCCACTATTTTTAAAACTTTTAACTTGTACTCACTTTTTAAACAATTTCAGCCCCTTTATCCTATTCCTTCTTCTCCTCAAAGTTTTATCTTTTCTTTTTCCAGAAGTAAGGTTTATCCCTATCTGCTTCTTCTTATTTCTCCAGTGAGTCCTATAAATTTTCACACCAACCTATACATCGGAAATAACCAATTTGCTTTCTTCGTCACTTCCTATCACGTGTTATTTAACTTTTTTGTTTGTAGCAAATATATATATGCACACAACATTTGCAACAGAACTCATCAACTCACAGCTTTATCTGGGAAACGGAAAGGGTAAAAAAAAAAAGAAAGTAGAGCTATGTTTTATACATTTAGCTTCATTTTCACATGTATTCATTGCAACTAATGGTTCTGATCATTTACGATATAGCAATAATTTTATTCTTTATATAAATATCAAGAAACCTGTGATTTGATGGAGACGTTGTTACATCCATTTTAGTTACTACCATAAACAACACGAACGATATGTTATATGTATGTTATTAAAACATGATAACTACAGTTTCACGTGAATAGAAAGAGACTGATGGTCTAATAACTACAGTTTCACACAAACACCAATGAAATTATAAACAAACAAAAACTTCAGCTCTAGAGCTGAATTTCCCCAATTACAAAGACAAAAACTTCAACTCTAGAGCTGAAATTCCCCAGTTACAAAGACAAAAACTTCAGCTCTAGAGCTGAAGTTCCCTAGTTACAAAACAAAAACTTCAGCTCTAGAGCTGATGTTCGCCAGTTACAAAAACAAAAACTTCAGCTCTAGAGCTGAAGTTCGCCAATTACAAAACAAAAACTTCAGCTCTAGAGCTGAACTTCAGGCCCGGCTACTAGAATGCTGAAATTTTGCGTGATTGCCTTTGCTACTTCAGCCCCGTATGCTGAAGTTAAGCGAAAAAACGGGTACGCTTGCAATTTATTTTGCAAAGCGGGCACAAGTTAAAATGTGACACAAAAAATGAGTATAGATGCAAATGCCCCATTATGTATTGAACAAAAGCAAAAGCGGGAGAAATTCAAAAATAGCCAGATTTACCACTGGTTGTTGAAAAATAGCCAAGTTTCAAAAGTCATCGAAATTTAGCCACTTTAAATCTGAGCGAAAACACTGTACAAAATCCGAAAAAATACGCCCGTAAATTGTACGGGAGTTCCAGGATAACTATGCTGGAACTCCCGTAAATTTTACGGGAGTTCAAGCATAATTATGCTGGAACTTCAGTAAATTTTACGGGAGTTCCAGCAAGTATAATTGTCCAGTATAATATATTGGAGTTTTGACATCCAATAAAACACCTAATATCCTCCCAAATCTCCTTGCCACTAGACTTATATATATATATATATAAAGAAAAGCTTCAACAGGTCTACAACCTAGCATTAGTATAACTGCTACATACTGAGAGTATTTAAGAGTTGTTGAATTTTTAGAAAAAAACTTCTAAAATTCTACAACATAGCACTAGTTGCACTTATATTTTTTGTCATGCTAGAAGCAATGCCTTTCAGTTATAATACCTAAGAACAGATGGTTGCATATCCTTCATGTGAGTTACTTTAGTTAGTTATTATGATCCGGATTGTGACCTTATGTAAAGTTTACATGACCAATTTGGCAAAAAGTTTGCATGTGTTAAATTTATTCTTAGTATAAACATGTTTATTTTGAACTGATAGATATTCTGTATTCATGGCTTTTGGCTAGAATTTTGAAGTAAAAAAAAATAAATAAAAAAAAAAATATATATATATATATATATATATAAAATATTTGATGCAGGGTCAGAAACGCAATCGGTATTCAGGACTTATAATATAATAAAGAAATATTTTAAACGCAAAATTAAAATGGAAAGATGGCAGTATGTACTACTATATTATATTCGACCAATTCACCCGCCATTACTTCATCAAGACCGTGAATACGAGCAAGGCCGTCGCCTACTTGAAGTACGATACCGGTATTTACAATTTTTATTTTTCTATTATATTGTTCAATACGTTCACGGATAATATTACTAATTTCGTCGGCTCGAATGGTTACCATGATTCTTTCTTTATGGGAAAAGGACGCTACACCTCTACCTAAGATCATGTAACTTTGTATTTTTAATTTACTTTTAATGTGAGATTTGGTTCATACGGACACTTATTTCATTATCGAACTACATAGATAACCCACACCAAAACTTTTGGGTTTATCTAAAGATTTGGCGATCATCCTAGGTTTTTATGGGCACAAAGTTAAAGAGTGTTTGTTATATAGGTGTACATCTCTAAACTACAGTCCAAATAAGTAATCCGATTTCATGCCATCACTTCGCTAGGCTTGCTTCTACTCTCTCTATACTCATCCCGCCGACTGTCAGCTTATTAACCATTTGTTTGCTTAAGTAGGCCTAAAAGTGACATTTTAACATGCTATCATACTGTTCGTATAAAAGCTTGCAAGAGTTTTTTCATAACTAAATCATGTGGTACAATTCCCAAGCTGATATACAATACTCTCAATTTTCAGATTCTGTAATTGATTCATAAAATAGGATTGCTTCCAAACTTCAACATGGGCCTGTTTGAAATTAACCTCAATTATCATTATTTAAGCTAAATAAGAAAGGGGTTGTTATTCTTTGAATCAGTGGAGTCCGAGTCTAAGCATTTTTGGATATAATAATTTTTTACTTTTTTTCGAAATCAGTGTTTGGCAATAAAAGTTTCAATTTTAACTTGAATATGAATTTTTGAATTTTCATTGAAATCACTCATAAAACTTCAAAAATAACCCAAAAGTATATTCACGTCCAAACAAAACTCTGATTTTCAAATACCATTTTCGCTATTCTAATGTCCAAACGTCTAATAACACTTTGTAACTTGTACCCACTTTTTAAATAATTTCAGCCCATTTTTCGTCCTTCTAATACTGGTATTGCTGCTGTTGATTTAATTTATTCAACACGTCGCGATGTTTTCTCATATGTCCACCTAAAGCTTGGCTGAGAGGAAACTCTTCACCACAAAATGAACATTCATGTTTCTTAGGTTTAACGGTGGGTAACTCGTTAGGAAAAGTAGTCATCAACATGACTTTAATAGCTGTATTTTTATGATTTGCTCTGTGTCCACCCAGTGCTTGAAACGAATCAAATTATTTTTTTTTGCATGTTTTGCACTCAAAGATTTTACTACTTTCGCTTTTAGCCTGCATTTTTTTTTTTTGGATGGAGTTTAAAATAACATAACAAAAGACAAATAAGCGGAAGCTGAAGAAGAAAGAAAAGAACTGGAACAAACATGCACTAGAAAGAAAAGAGAACTAAATAACTTCAGCTCTAGAGCTGAAGTTTCCCAATTACAATACAAAAACTTCAGTTCTAGAGCTGAAGTTTCCCAGTTACAACACAAAAATTTCATCTCTACAGCTGAGTTTCAGGCCCGGCTACTAGAATGATGAAGTTTTGCGTGATTGTCTTTGCTATTTCAGCCCCGTGTGCTGAAGTTATGCGAAAAAGCGAGTACGCTTGCAATTTTTTTGCAAAACGGACACAAGTTAAAATGTGACATAAAAAGCAGGTATAAATACAAATGCTCCTAAGACTTTCGCTTTTCTGTTTCCGATATAGCCCATGGTCACTTGCCAATTATCGCTATGAATTCTTTGTTGAAAGAAATAAATATACAGCAAACTAAATGAATCATAGTCGGCAAGGAATATTTTTACTACTTTATTTTTAGCTTTTCTTAGTGCAACTATGTCAACTAGGAACCGGGGGTGTGGTGTGGTGTGGAGTGGGGGGTTGTGGGGTTAAGGGGTTTTGATGGGAATTAGGGCAGCTTATCGGGCGGATTGGGCGGTTATTTACTTTTAACGGTTTGGCTTAACGGTTATCGGCTTTTAAATATATTAATCCGTTAGCCACCCGATAAGATATCGGGCGGATTGGTATCGGTTTAGCTCTTATCGGGCGGTTTATCGGCCTAGCATACATATTCACAAAGCGAAATTATCCTCAACTAGGTACTGCCGTACTGAAGTCATTCAAATTTCAAATGTTTATCCAACGATTTTCATCTTTTAGTTCACTTCAAAGAAACTTACTTCAAAATAATAGTTCCTTCTAGGTAATTGTACCAACAATATATATACATGTCCAACTAAGCTAAGGAACGAATCTCATTATATACCAAAAATAAATTGTCAACATGAAAACATCTTAGGCTTAACTACAATGTGGGAATTAATCACTCAACGCAGTAGGACTGTCTCACCTTCTCTACAAACTTAACGAACAACACGGAGTGTCTATTCTGAAATCACCAACTTTTAAGATCCAACAAATGCTGCTCAAACTCGTCTAATTTGTAACTATTAAATGTTAGCCACCAAGACCACAGTCAAGCAGTTAAACTAGTAATCCACATCTTGCACCAAAGGTAGAGATACTGACAAGCCCAATCACAGTAGCCTTCCAAAATCAACGTTTATTCGACTTATGTCATTGGGCAAAAGGAAAAAGTGCAAGAATAGCCTTCTACAACTAAATATGTTGAGCATTTTGTCCTGCCAGCACACTAAAATTTTCCAACTTAGAGAATAGACTATAGAGACAGAGACGGGTTTGTTTTTTATTATTCAAGTTAAAGGATTTTTGTTTTTTTATATTTAATATATATAAATAAAAATAAATTTATATATATATTTAATTATTTATATTCTTAACTGGTTAACGGATTATCCGTTAAGAAAATTTAATAATCCACCCCAAAAAAGTCGTTAATAAAAAAATTTTAATTCGTTCCCCGTCCGTTAAGCCATTAAGTCGTTACCAGTAAACCATTAAGCTTCGGTTCAGTTTGATTTTCGTTTTCGGAACGGTTTTGAACACCGCTAATGGGAATAGGATATAGATGTGGAGGGTAGAAGACCTGGTCAATTCATTTCATTAGAACATGCAATTATTAAGACCTTACGGACAAAGACTGGGGCTATGGTACAATTAATAAAACAACAATATATAATACTATAGTTTAAGCTAGGGGTGTTTGTCGGTCGGTACGTTACGGTACAATATTTAGTTATTTCGGTTCTGTATTTTCAGTATTTGGTTTCTTAGAATGCTATACCAATACCATACCTAATTACATTCAACATGGTTAGGCTTTTCTCTTTCGGTTTTGATTTATTCGGTTCGATAATTTCGATTTATTCGGTTTGAATATTAACAAGTACATAAAGTGATACACTGTAATATTTTTAATTAAAGTACTCAATAAAAACGTTCTAACTCAGCTGACCATTGACAAAATCTTTGTCTAAAACCATCAAGTATCAACTAAGAGAAAAGGTACATAAAATAGTACATTTAATTATTGAAAATATCATATTACTTGCTTAGAATTAATTGTTGAAATTGGAGAATATAACAAGGACTAATAGAAATATAACAATAATTCAAGAGTAATGAATCAAGAAACACCCCAAAACCGTTGAAATATTACATTAAATTGCTTGGCAAGTGGCAACCTAGAGAGTAATGTTAGCCCAGATCTGTCTCAGGCCCAAGACGACAAAGGAAAACAACAGGTCCATTAAAAGAGCCAACCCAATTTTTCAGTTTTCTTGTATTCTTTGTATCATAGACTAGAGATATTTCTCTTTATTATTTTTAGTCCAATTAATAATATGTATATATAGACCCACACGGACAGAATAGATATTGATTGGTCAAAACAAAATAGACCGACTTATTTTCATTCTTCATTGTCCTTTCTTCTTCTTTCTTCATCCATGGCTGAATTCTCCTTGAATTCTCCATAGCTAGTACATGGTTCAGGTTAAAATGGTATCAGAGCAGGAATCTCGATTCCTGTAACTATAGGATCTACTCTGATAGTATTTCCTTCAAAAAAAAAAAATACTGTCAATCTTGGTATTCAGTCTATTTTTGCAACGGATCTGGTGATCTTTGATTTAGCCGATGAAAATTGGTAATTTCTTCATTCCTGACTTCGGACAGCTTGCTGCGACAGAAATTTTCGGTTGCTCGAAGTTTGATAATGTTTTCGTTGCTCAAATGACTTCTAGGGTTTGTGTGTTCAGGAGACCTTACTTCTTCGGGTTCAAGAAGAAGGCTGATAACATTCTTCTGGTCTAGTTTCTTCGAATCTCTGTAGATTTTACCTTGCATGCAACCAGTGGTTTTGTCAACACATAATTTTCCTGAAAATTTAGAGTAAATCTGATTTTTTCTATAGATTCTACTATTGTTGTATTTTGTACTATGGGTAGCTTAGAGGATAACGCCAAGCCTTCGAATACTACACACAGTTTTGTCCCATTTACCCTAGATTCCTCGCATTCTTTCTATATCCATCCATCTGACAATCATGGTAGTCAATTAGTGTTTGTACCGTTCAACGGGTGTGGCTTTGCTCTTTGGCGTAGTAGTATGCTCACTTCTCTTTCTGCAAAGAATAAACTCAGTATGCTGGATGGGAGAGTTTCACAACCCTCTCCTGAATCACCTTATTTCCTATATTGGGAACAATGTAATGATATGGTCAAAGCCTAGATAACAAACTCTGTATCTAGA
Organism: Nicotiana glauca; assembly: GCA_026770625.1. Taxonomy (NCBI): domain Eukaryota; kingdom Viridiplantae; phylum Streptophyta; class Magnoliopsida; order Solanales; family Solanaceae; genus Nicotiana; species Nicotiana glauca. The sequence goes on along the minus strand of MU763463.1, from coordinate 12,018 downwards.
GAGATAACCACTAGTGTTATGCGCTATAAGAATGCCAAGGAAGTTTGGAAGGATATTAACGAGAGGTTTAGCCTGTCTAATGGGTCTAAGTAGATCCAAATCCAGAGGGATATCAGCTCAACTACTCAAGGGTCATCTGATGTAGCTTCCTACTTTACAAAAATGAGGAGTTTATGGGACGAATTAAACTCCTCCTATGTAGGGCCTATTTGTCAAGTGGGGACATACCTAAATTCATTGAATATCAACAACTGTTTTAGTTTCTCAATGGTCTGAATGATTCCTATTCCACAGTTAAAAGTGTCATTATTTTGATGAACCTCCTTCCACCTATCAGTAATGCCTATTCTCTTATGCAACAAGATGAAAGCCAAAAGGAAGCCCAATCTCCTGCACCAAATTTCTTTGGTGATACAACCTCTTTTCTAGTATCTCCTGCATCTTCTAACACTAATAGGAATTTTACTCAGAAAATCAACTTTGAGACTAGAAGGGTTACTGCATCTCTTACTTGCAAGTATTGTAAAAAATCTGGTCACAGTGTGGATAAATGTTACAAACTCCATGGTTTTCCACCAACTTCAAATTTACCAGAAACAAGAATTCTGCTTCATGTGTTCAAATTGGGAATGCAACTATTACCCCTACAAACTCTTTTCCACAGACTTCTAGTTTCTCAGCACATAGGTTCACCAAGGAAAAATACCAACATCTTCTGACAATGTTTCAACAAGTACAAATGTCAGTTGGTCACACTTCTGAAGCTGCAAATGTGGACAAATCTGCCTTTGCTCACTTTGCAGGTTTGTTTAGTAGATATGCTGTAACTTCTATTGATTCTTATACATATGCATCATCACAAGTAGGTGTAAATCCTTGGATTCTAGATACTGGTGCAACTAATTACATGACACCATATAAACACTTTTTATTCAAAGTACAACCTTTGATTAAACCTTTTCTAGTAACTCTACCTAATGGATATCAAGCTAAAGTTATATCAACTGGATATTTTCATCTTAGGAATGATATAATTTTACTGAATGTCCTTCTTGTGCCATATTTCCATTTTAATTTGATATTTGTTCATCAACTCATATCTCAATTGGATTTCTTATCACTCTTTACCAAATTATTCTGTTCTTTATAGGGCCTTTCTCTGAAGAGGCCACTGGAAATTGATAGGGCTGCTGGCAGGCTCTACTACCTCTATCCAGATGCAGATCTGTTCCCTACTTCCTCCACTTCTATGTCTCATTGTTCTCCTTGTAATAGTTTACATGTTTCTAGTTCTGATACTAGTGTTTCTAGTTGTAATCACTCTTCTACACTTGTTTCATTACCAGTATCTTCTGATAAGTCCAATCAAACTGCTCATCGTGTTGCAAATGTTTCATCTTGTAATCTTCCATCTTCTATCAATAAAATGGACTTATTTAAGCAGTAAAGACTAGGGCACATGCATTTTAATAGAATGAGATCTATATCATATTTGTCTGATAAAGTGTCACCTAAATAGTCTTTTCTATGCCCTATATGCCCAATGGCCAGACAACAGAGATTACCTTTCTCTGATAGTGTTATAAACTCCTCTTCTCCTTTTTAGTTAATTCATATTGACATTTGGGGTCCATATAAAACTAAAACATATAATGGATTCAAATATTTTCTAACACTAGTTGATGATCATACAAAAGTCACTTGGACTCATCTTTTATCATGTAAGAGCAATGCTTTATCTATTCTTAAAGCATTTGTCATCATGGTTATGGCACAATTTCAGTCATCTGTTCAAGCTTTTAGATCTAATAATGCTTTTGAACTTGGTAGTAGTTCTGAAGCCATTATGTTTTTCTCTAGCCAAGGAATCCTACATCAAACCACTATACCTCACACTCCTCAACAAAATAGAGTTGTGGAAAGAAAACACAAATATTTTTAGAAGTTTCTAGGGCCCTCATATTCCAATCTAACCTTCCTCTCAAATATTAGGGTGATTGTGTATTGACTGTAACCTACCTCATAAATAGAATGCCCTCAACTGTTCTTTAGAATGTTTCTCCTTATGAGAAACTTTATCACATTACTTCAACCTATGATCATCTAAAATCCTTTGGTTGCCTATGTTTTGCTACTTCTCCTAAAGTTGGAAGAGATAAATTTCAATCCAGGTCTAATACTTCTATTTTTCTGGGTTATCCATGTGGTAAAAAGGGATATAAGCTTCTCAAACTTGACAACCATGCCATATTTTTCTCAAGGGATGTAGTGTTTCATGAGCATGTTTTCCCTTATCAATCTTATTTCCCTTCTCTGTTTCCTTCTCCTTAGACTATGTGGATGTTGTGTCTCCACAAAGTCCTGTCTCTGCCCATAATTCTCCCAACATTCCTACTTCTCCTCTTCCTTTTCCCAACACTCCTCTTCCTACTCCTTTCAGTTCTTCTGACATTTCATTTTCTGATTCAGCTAGTCCCACTTCTATTTCTCCAATTTAATCCACACATCCTTCTTCTCCTCCTTTGAGGAAATCTACCAGAACTATACAACAGCCTATCTACCTTAAAGATTATGTTTGTTCTTTTATTCAACTTCCTGATCCTATCATATCCTTATCCAAGGTTTCTTCTAGTGATATACATGTGCATGAGCCTCAGTTCTACTAGCAGGCAGCTTCACAACCTGCTTGGCAAGAGGCAATGCGAAAGGAAATTTCAGGCACTTGAGGCAAACCAGACTTGGGATATTGTACCTCTCCCACTTCACAAGAACACTATCCCTTGTAAGTGGGTGTATAAGATTAAACACAGAGCTGATGGCTCCATTGAGCGGTATAAAGCTAGGTTGGTGATTAGAGGGGACACACAAAAGGAAGGCATTGACTTTACTGAAACTTTCTCTCCTGTTGCCAAGTTCACCACCATCAAATGTTTGCTCACTCTTGTTGTTAACTGGGGGTGGACTGTCTTCCAGCTTGATGTCAACAATGCTTTTCTCCATGATGATCTCCATGAGGAGGTTTATATGAAAGTTCCCCCCTGTCACGACCCAAACCCCGCACTGGTCATGATGGCGCTTCTCGTAAAGACGAGGCCAGCCAACTAACCCAACTTGTCTCTTTCAAAAAAGGTAAGCATAAATGAACAACAAAAATATAACTTAATGATATTAATTAACGAAATTACAACCCAACACAACCCTAATTGGGGTGTCACAAGTCACGAGCATCCATAAAAATGTAATTTCCACTTTACAAGTCTAGAAATGCACTGAACAGGAATAATGAAAACATAAAAAGACAGTGGTGCTGCAAATGCTGGCAGTCACCTTGCTAAACCTCTACAACTCTGCCTCCACGCAGCCAATACCCACTACTGGGTGAATAAATACCTACAACTGCACGCGAGGTGAAGGGAGTAAAGTGAGTACTCCAACTTAGTGATTAATAAAGGTAAATAACAACTGAGCGGTAAGAAATCACGTAAAGCAACCAACATGTTGTATAGAAGCCGGGTACAATTCTCTAACAAAAATAGTGAAAACTGTGAAATCTTTAGAAGTATCTTGGCTCAGTTTAAATCTTTTTTGAAAATGATCCTTTCAACAATTACAAAATGATTTCAAAATAGTTAGTGCTGATAAGCACAGAAAAATCCGCCCCTCAGGCACAAATACCACAGTATAACAGTTAAAAAGGCAAATAAATATGCAATATGCGCACATAAAAGTTCGCCCCTCGGGCAATATCTCAAAATAGTACCAGCCACTCGAGTTCAATATCAATCGCTCAGAACAGTATCAGCCTCTCGGGCACAGTATCTGTCACTCAGAATAGTATCAGCCCTTCGGGCTCAGTATCAGTCACTTAGAACAGTATCAGCCCCTCGGGCTCAGTATCATATCACATGGGTACCCGTGCTCACTGGTGGTGTACAGACTCCGGGAGGGGCCCTTTACGGCCCAAGCACAATATCAAGCCACCTCGTGGCATATAAACAAGGCATGAAAGCCTTCTCACATCACACTTGAGGCCTGAAAGCCTCCTCACATAACACTCGAGGCCTGAAAGCCTCCTCACAATACACTCGAGGCCTGAAAGCCTCCTCACAATACACTCGAGGCCTGAAAGCCTCATCACATCACTCAACATATCCTCACATATGGCCCTCGGACTCACTCAGCCTAGAAAACAGCATAAGCCCCTCGGGCATCAATAAAATAGCAGTTCTCAGCCCGCACAACAGTGAAATATCAGTAAAGTCTCAAAATTTAATTAAAATGGCTGACTTTGCAAAACAGTATAATCATTAGGACTGAGTTCAAATAACGTGTTAAAATAGTGAAGAAATAATGATAACAATCCCCGAAGGGTTCAAGTAATTGGCACGAAGCCCAAATATGGCAGTCAACCCAAATCATGATAGTATCAAATAAGTTTCATTCAAATACGCGGTAAAATCATCAATCGGGACAATCCAAGTCACGATCCCCAACGGTGCTCTACCCCATGCTCGTTATCCGGCGTGTAAGTCACCTCAATATAGCACTACGGCGTGCAATCCGGGGTTTCAAACCCTCAGGATATCATTTACAATCATTACTCACCTCGAACCGGTGAAATCTCTAGCTCGCGATGCCTTTGCCCCTCAAATCGGCCTCCACACTCGTCGAATCTATCCAAAATTAGAGCAAATACATCACAATATGATAAGGGAACAAAGCCCAAGCGAACACAAACAATAACGGGCACAAATCTCGAAATTACCAAACAAAGCTATATCAACTCTCGAAATTTCATTCCGACTCTCGGATCAAAATCTCACCTACCAACCGGAATTCGCCAAAATACTAACTTCACCAATTCAAGTCTAATTCTACACCAAGCCTCCAAAACCAATTCCGATCACGCTCCTAAGTCATAAATCACCCAACGAGGCTAACCAAATCATAAAAACTCCGATCCGAGCTCGTATGCAAATAAGTCAACTCTTGGTCAAACATTTCGAATTCAAAGCTTTCAACTGGAACGGTTTCTTTCAAATTCATTCTAAATTTTCCTGAAAACCAAAACCAACGATCTACATTAGTCATAATACATAACACGGGGCAAGTCATACCCGAGAACTGGCTATCAAGGCGCAAACGCTCAAAACAACAGTTCGGGTCATTACACCCCCAGTATTGAGGTGTGTCCTTCTCCTGATTCTGGGTCTTTTGGTCCCTGATTCTGTCTGAAGCTCTGCATTCAAAAGGCTACATTGCTAGTTTGAATGACTACTCCCTCTTCACTAAGTTCCCAAGTTGTCTTAGCTGTCTATGTTGATGATATCCTACTAGATGGTAATGATGTTGTGGAGATGGAATCCTTAAAGTTTTTTCTGGATGCACAATTCAAAATAAAGGACTTGGGGCAGTCCACTACTTCTTAGGTTTGGAGATATCTTTACATCCTCAAGGTTACATCATGAGTCAACACAAGTTTACTAGTGATCTTCTCTCTGAATTTAATTGCCAACACTTCTCCCCTGTGATGACTCCCTTGGATCCCTTTGTTAAACTTGCCTTGAATATGGATGCTCCTGTTTCTGACCCCAGCTTGTATAGAAGGTTAATTAGGAAGCTCAACTTCCTTCAACACATTAGGCCTGATATTTCTTTCTCAGTCCAACATTTGAGCCAATTCCTCCAAAACATGTGCCGCATATGCTAGCTGTTATACATGTACTCAGGTATTTACTAAATGAGCCTGCCCAAGGTATTCTCCTCTCCAGCTCCTATGATTTATCTTTGCAAGCCTTCTCTGATTCTGATTGGGCAGCCTGCTCTATCTCTCGCAAATCAGTGACTGGTTATTACATCACTCTTGGAGGTAGTCTTGTTTCTTGGAAGAGCAAGAAACAACCCACTATATCACTTTCTTCCGCAGAAGCCGAGTATAGGGCACTTCGCAAAGTTACTGCTAAAGTCACTTGGCTAACTAGACTTTTAGGTGACCTTGGTTTGACTATTTCAGGTCCTATTCCCATATTTTGTGACAGCCAGGCAGCTTTACACATTGCTAAAATCCGATTTTTCATGAGCGCACGAAGCACATCGAAGTTGATTGTCGCAATGTGCGCACCTGCCTGTCTTCTGGATTGATCTCCTTGCAGTATGTCTCCAGCTCTCAACAACTAGCTGATATCATGACCAAGACCCTCCACCATTGAATTTTCTTACCCTCCAGCTTGGGGGGGGGGGGTGTTAGCCCAGATCTGTCTCAGGCCCAAGACGACAAAGGAAAACAACAGGACCATTAAGAGAGCCGGCCTAGTTTTTCAGTTTTCTTGTATTCTTTGTATTATAGACTACAGATATTTTTCTTTGTTATTTTTAGTCCAATTAATAATATGTATATACAGGCACACATGGACAGAATAGACATTGATTGGTCAAAACAAAATAGGCCGACTCATTTTCATTTTTCATTTTCCTTTCTTCTTCTCTCTTCATCCATGGCTGAATTCTCCATGAATTTTCCATAGCTAGTACATGGTTCAGGTTAACAAGTAAGAATTAGAATCTGTATCCTACCTTGTTCCTCCATTTTCCTAAATAAGTACATGGCCAATCTCAACATGAGTGCTAAAGACAAGTATTGTGTAACTTAGTATGTTAATCAATAATATCTGTAATGAGTAATTTAGTATGTATTTTGGTTAGGTATCGGTATTTCGATATTAATTTTTTAAATATAAACTACCATACCTAATATTAAATTATTATAAAATTTAAACTAAATACCAAATTACCGAATGCCATATACCCATTTTTTTATTTATTTCAGTACGGTAATTTGGTATGCACAGCCATAGTTTTGAGTGTTTCACTTCTATATGCGGACGGCGGGAAAGAAATTTAAACTAGCGGATCAGTTATAATTAACTATAGGTAACTATCAATAATTAGTGATGCTTATTGCCTGGAAAATAAATTATATTACATACTACAAGAAGTTAAAACACACAATAGTACTATAAATTCTCTACATCATCGTCAATATATACCAATTGAATCATATATGATAATTAAATGGAAACTAACTACGGTCACATTCAGAAGATGAATAGAGATGTCATCCCACCAAACATTTCAATAAGAATCCCAGATGATAGTACGTTCAATTAAGTTCTATTATTGACTGAAGGCTTAAATTCAGATGTTCAAGTTGATAATCCAAGTTGGTAGTACGCATTTTTTAAATTAAGTTCTATACTACTTGGAGTTTGAAATCTCTATATATATATAAAAGAGTGACGTAAAAAGATGAAGTGGCACCTCTTAAAAACTAGGATTACTATTTATCTTTTTTCTTAAAGTTTGGGGTTTTTATTCAATTTACTACTTGTTATATTAAAAAACCCAAAAGACCTGACTCATTAAATATTTTCCTTTAATGTCAGTTACAAACCTTATCATTTCATATCAGTTACAAATATTTATGTGCTATATTAAAAAACTGAAAAGACATGAGTCTTAATTAAACATCATAATTTCATTTCAGTTACAAACTTTTTCACCTCTAATTGCTCTCCTTCCAATCCTATATATTCACCTTTTTTTGTAACTATTTTGGTTCGTGGTGGAAGTTTTTCTTTTCAACAAAATATATAATATCAATTTCATTAAACTAATAAAAAATCGTTTACATTGGGAAATATGTGCATGAAGCAACAGAAAATGGGCATCCAATGCCATAAATGTGATGGTAACTCCATGAAAGTCCATAACAATTCCTGTTGGATTTGACATTGATACTCTCATATTTCCTGTTCTCCTTTCTCTCACCTTTAATGGAGTAATTGTTGTATGCAATAGGTTGTAACGTGTTGAAAGGATATCATCATCAATAGGAAATTATCAATATCAGGAAGAAATTAAGTGGCAAACCAGTTGCTAATCCATTCTTGTGGGTAGTTTCTATTGGCGGTTAACAACAGTCCATCACGGAGGGTGGAAGTTCAACTATGCAGGGCGGAGTAATGTTTTTGTTTCATTAACCTTCTGTTTTCTTGTGAATATTTTTATGGGTGCTTGAAGTTCAACGTGTTTTTTGTTTTCTTTAGATACTTTATTTGCTTTTATGGAAGAAAATATGTTTATTGTTTTTTGTGTTTCTCTGATTTCAGGATGATTCAAATCTTGAGAGTTGCATTAGCATAATTAGTGTCTACTTTGTAAATGAATCCTCCTATTGTCCGTAAAAGCCTCATTTAGTAATGGTTCAGAAAAATTTATATATAATTAACTTTTTGTTATGAATAGAATTCTATTTGGAGTGAATGTCTATCTTGTAGAGAGTTTTACTTTGTTACTAAGTCATTTTTCCCTATAAATAGAGGGGTCTTACCCCATTGTAAATCATCCCAAAATTCAATAAGAATTTTCTCNCAGCACGAGACTCTAACCAATTGAGTAGAAGCTTTGGGATTGAGCATAATCATTATCAATTGTTCTATGAACTTATTTCATGATTAAATTCTGGATCTAAGGTAAGTATTTTACTTTTCTCTTTCAAATTCTTGGCATTCTATAATTTGATTTTAAATACAAGTAAAGACGAAAATTTTGTTTGCAACTCTAATTGAGTTTGAAAGAAATTATAACCACCCAAAGTGGTAAAAATTTCTATGCCTTGCCATTATTTAATTCATATATGATTGTGGGCAAAGAATTGAAAACTCGTCCCATTGAATTTGCTCCATTCTCATTCCCTTTAGAGAATGTGATAGCAGTATGTGATAAGTCTGAAAGAAGACAAAATTATTACTATGAAGGTATCAATGGATGTGGACGTGGCAATAGACGAAATTATAATCGTCATCATTGTGATACTGAGAATAATAAGGATTCTCAAAATAATTCTTCACTATATGAAAGTAATATTTGTCATCGATTTGACATGAGACTTTATAAAGCACATATAGATGATTATGGTCCATTCATGATGTGAATGTGACAACATCTGATTTACGAATACATATTCATTCTTCAAAGAATATGAACGTGCTAGTGGTAGCGAATATACCACACTCACCTCTAGAAGGAGGTTTGAGATGATATAAGAAAATAATGTCATTATTATGGCATGAATGGTCATTGGTCACGTACCTACTGTACGCCAAAATATTTTGGCATTGTGATTATTAAAAGACAACGATAATGCAAGAACAGAACTTGCACATTTAATTTTGACCATAACCATAATGGTATAACTTTCTCTTTCAAAGAGATATTCACCATATGGGTGTTGATGAATATGTGGTAGTACAAAATTAATTGAGAGCTCTGGAAGAGCCAATTACCACTATTTTGGAGAAACACAATTGATTACCAATAAGGTATTGTGTTGTAGTAAGTCTCAAAGAAACATATTCAGTTTCCAAAGTATTCGCGAAAGCGGTTGATTATATTGAGACTATAAATAAAGGAAAGATTTAATATCTTCTATTACTACAACTTGTAGCGGGATAATATGTATGTGAAAAGCTACCCGCTTTATTCTCCAATTTGTACTACATAAATAAAAGAATACCACAATGAAGTGGATATTTTATTGATATAAAACCCATATCGTAATAAACTTAGAGTTTATTCATAATTGCACACATCATGGTGTAAATCTGAAGTTTATCAATATTGATAATTTATTCAGTTGGCATAATTGGTTTAGCCATATCAATTTAAGTATGATGTGCAAAAATAAAAGAGAATTCACATGGGTAAATATTAAGGAACTAGAAAGTTCTTTACGAATTCTCTTACATTGCTTGTTCTCATTAATTAGTAGACCAATTAAAATTGGGATTGAATCCCATGAATGCTGAAAATATCAAAGATGAATAGGGCCCATTCACCTGCCATGTATACCACATAAGATGCATCTATGAGATGGTTGCATGTGCGATTATTATTAACCCGCAACCTGGTGTTTGCGAGGTAACTTGCTCAATAATTTAATTTAGAGCATATTCCAGATTTTTTATTCAAGAAGTTCATCTTAATAAGTTGGTCTACATCACAGTTAGTTTA
>MU763460.1:231808-263302 GCA_026770625.1 Nicotiana glauca | reverse complement strand
AATCTCCTTTCTGAGCTTACATCAATTAACTTACGACGTACTCTCATGTATGAAAACTTGGGGTGTAACAAAAACATACCTCAGTAGGAAGTCACCGTGCCGTTTATTTTAATAGTATAAAAATTTAAATATTAAATGGTAATTTGACATTGCTTATTTTCTTAATATAAAAATGTATAATATTTGTCTTTATCTAAAACTTCGATAATTTGTATTCATTTAAAACTTTAATAAATATAAAATTCCATAAAATACCCATTAATCTAATACTATATCAATAAAATATTTTAAGAAAATTATTTGGTGGTGGCGATGGCGATGGCTGACCTTGGTGGTTGTGGGTGCCAATTAGTGTGGTGGTGGGGGGTATTGGCTAATGGTTAGTATTAACTAGAAAATTATTCATTGTGCCTTTATGTTGGTTAGTGTCACGGGGGTGTTTTTGGTCAGTCCAAAATCACACTCGCGCGGCAGTTAAGTTGCGCACTTGACTCAGCCTTTCCTTAACACTTAGCTGAATTTCAGCAAGTTTAGCCTTAACGAATTTTTGGCAGCAATTCAATAAGAACAACAACAAATACGGAAAAATCCCAACCTTTGCATTTATCTCGAAAATATATAAAGGACTACTCACTTTGCTATGAATACAAGTTGTTCACAACCTACTTTTCACAAAGAACACAAGTCGTTCTTGGCCAACACTAAGGCCTACCCAAGCGTACCCTTAATCCCTTTTGAAAAACTTTGAAACCCTCACGTTTCACTCTTGTTTTCCACATAGAATTTCATACGAAATTCACCAAATAAATCTGACTAAGTCCAAAGGCCCTATTTATAATATATAGCAGCCCTTAGGACTTGACAGCACTGGACACTTGTTATCTATAGCTTTTGCCACTTGTCAAGCTAAGGCTAAGTCAGTTCCTAACTTGTAGTTGACATCCCAACTACTTAGGCCATGATATGCACGAAATTTCAATGATAGAAGCATAAATCAGTCATGGGTACAAAGAGATTATAACAAGGTAAACGCCAAACTGCTTTGGCACGTGCCTTCCATGTGCCATTTCCCTTAGTCATCTATGCTTCATGAACAAGGCTTGCTTTGAGCCAAGCCTTAGCTCATATTGTCATTGCTCCACATCAATGTCTTGCCCGCAACCAGCTGCCATGATTTTACTGCACACGTCGATGCCACTGCTGCCCGCACACTGCCTTGGCTTTATTTTTGCCTTGCTCATGTCAACCTTTGTTTCCCTCGTGCCATTGCTTGTATTTTTCTTCACATAGCCTTTGCTTAGCTAATAAAAGCCTTTGCTATCATTTCGCACATCCACATTTTAGCTTAGCCCACATTTGTTGCTGACACAATCCGAAGTGTCGTGCCACTGACTGTGGCGCGCATGCCATGCCATGCCACCCTAACATTGCCAACACAGCCTTGTTAAGCCTATGAAAAATGCGTCTTACCTGTCCCAAGGTATTGGCCAATACTTGCCCACAACAGCCCTCAATGACAATGTCTTATCCATCGCCCGCATGATTGTCTTGCCTCCACATTGGTCAATGACAAGGTCATCATGCCCCAGTCCTTGACACAGTCGTGCCATGCCCGATGACAAAGAGTTAGGTCCTAACAAACCACCCGCACCCTTTGAAATCGATGTCCTCGTCGAGCCAACTCAATTAATCAGCCCCAAGGGGCTATTGACATACAATGCCCCTGGTGCTCCATTTACATCTGCCATAATGGCATTTGCTTCGCCATTTGTTCCTATTTTTCTGCAGCTAGCATATCATACACCCTAGCCAGCATCGGACAGTCCTTCTTTAAGTGTGGTCCACCACACGTAAATCAAGCTTTGAATTTGCCACTCCTTTCCTTGCCGTTGTGAATCTCATGTCTCACATTCTTGGAAAGTCCCTCATCTTCGGCAGCTTGGCCCTTCCCACTTTTCTTCCATTACCTTGCTTTGTCTTTCCTTCCGTCGGACTTTGAATGCGAAGTTTCAGCAGGATCATCACATATGTTAAGGTCAACTAATGTATCTGCCACTACAATGGCAGTAGAGAGGCTTTGAACATTCTTCCTTCTCAACTTCAATTGCGCCTAGCCCTTCAATACACTCATGAAGTAATGCAGCTTGTCTTCCTCTGCCATATTACTTATATTCAGCATCAAGGATAAAAATTCCTTGACGTACTCCCTCACCGTGACACTTTGTTTCAAGTGATGAAGTCCATCTCGTGCAACCCATGACGAGTCAGTTGGAAGGAATTGTCATTTTAGTTCCTTCTTCAGCATCTCCCAAGATTCAATCTTGGGAAGTCCAATACTTTCCACTTCAACGACCTGTGTATGCCACCAATCTTTTGCATTATTAGTTAAATACATTGGTGTGATCGTCACCTTTTCATCATCCGGCATACGAGCAACCTGGAAATACTGCTCCATATCCCACAAGAAATTTTCTAGTTCTTTGGCACTTCTTGCACCCCGATAAGCCTTTGGCTCCGGAATCCTCTATTTTGTGCGTTCATCACTTCTAGGGGCAGTAGTTTGTAATTCCCTTTGAAGTTGAACCACTTCCTCGCGCAGTTTTTCCTTCTCTTTCCGTACCAAGGTCATTTATGCCAGCATAGTTTCATGCCTCGCCGTATAATCTGCCTCTAAACATTCCATTCTTGCAAGAACAGAAGAATCGCCATCTATTTTAAGAACCTGACCAACAAGTGCTTCCAACTGCTCCACCCTTTGACGCAATTCAGCATTTGTGCCACCAGTCGTGTTCTCAAATAGGACCACAAAATCTGCCAACGGTCGTCTTGCCACTGTCATGAACCTGGCTCTGATACCAATTGTCATGGGGGCATTTTTGGTCAGTCCAAAGTCACACCCTCGCAGCAGTTAAGTTGTACACTTGACTCAGCCTTTCCTAAACACTTATCCAAATTTTAGCAAGTTTCGCATTAACGAATTTTTGGCTGCAATTCAATAAGAACAACAGAAAATATGGGAAAATCCCAACCTTTGCATTAATCTAGAAAATATAGAAAGGACCTCTCACTTTGCTATCAACACAAGTCGTTCACAACCGACTTTTGACAAAGAACACAAGTCGTTCTTGGCCAACACTAAGACCTGCCCAAGCCTAGTCTTTGTCCTTTTTGAAACACTTTGAAACCCTTACGTTTTATTCTTATTTTCCACATAGAATGTCATACAAAATTCACCACATAAATCTGATAAGTCCAAAGGCCCTTTTTATAACATATATAGGCAACCCTTAAGACTTGACAACACATGGACACTTGTTGTCTACAGCTTTTGTCACTTGTCGGACTAAGGCTAAATCAGGTCCTAATTTGTAGTTGACATCTCCAACTACTTAGGCCATGATATGCACGGAATTAAAATGACACAAGCATAAATCAATGGGTACAAAGAGGTTATGACAAAGTAACCGCCAAATTGCTTTGGCATGTGCCTTCTATGTGTCATTTTACTTCGTCAGCTATGCTTCATGCCCAAGGCCTCGTTTGTGCCAAGCCATAGCTCATATTGACATTGCTCAGCACCAATATCTTTCCCGCAATAGCTGCCATGATTTTGCCGCACACGCCAACGCCACTGTCGCCCGCACACTGCCTTGGCCTAGTTTTTGCCTTGCCCATGTCAACCTTTGTTTTCCTCGTGCCATTGATTGTATTTTCCTTCACATTGCCTTGACTTAAATATTAAAAGCCTTTGCCATCATTCTGCACATCCGCATTTTAGCTTAGCCCACATTTGTTGCTGCCACAGCCCGAAGTCCTGTGCCACTGACTTTGGCGTGCATGCAATGCCATGCCGCCCTAACATTGCACACACAGCCTTGTCAATCATTTTCCAAGCATGCCTTTCCTGTCCCAAGGCCTTGGCCAATACTTGCACACAACAGCCCTTAGTGACAATGTCTTGTCCATCGACCGCATGATCGTTTTGCCCGCACATAGGCCAATGACAAGGCCATCACGCCCCAATCTATGCCACAATCGTGCCACGCCCGATGACAAAGAGTCAGGTCCTAACAGTTAGCTCCTAACTATTTTGCACAATTTAGTTAAACTGTGTTAATTACCTTTAGTGTGAAGTATCGTGCCAAATATAGATAGTATTTTAGTACATTGACCCCCCAAAAAAGGACAACAACACTTGTTCCTGTATTAAAATTTTATAGCTCACCAAAAAATGCTGCTAAAGAAATTATCTGTTCCATTCAAAAAATTATTTTTCAAAAATTAAAGATTATTTTTCAAAAAAATGCTGCTAAAGGCATCCCTTCTTCTCTCCAAATATGGTCTAGGCTTCACATCAAACCCCAGAGCTTCCATAATTTGGAAAAATATAGTTACGGGGTGGAATGTATGCCAAAAGGGGTTAGTCTGGCATGTCACACAAGGAACTCAAATTAACTTTTGGCAGGATAAGCTCCTAGCCTTAATGTTCGTAGTCTCATACATGGGCCGTTAACATAACAAGACCAAAATTTCACTGTAGCACAAGCACTCAACATTATAGGAAATTCCAACCCACTCATGCCCATGAATTTGCCTACATCAATACTCCAATGAATAATGCAATACTATATACCCGCTTACTCAATTCTCCCTGATCGCATCATCTGGGGACATATATTATTCAACGTAAGTTTGAAGTTGAGTAATATATCAGTTTCTCTCTATACTTATCTTTAATTTATTTACTTTACAGTCGTTATTTTATAACATATTATTAGCATGAGACTCTGCCATCTCGAGCAAATACTTTGAAAGTATCTGAGATACGAACTTTCTTTTTCTAAATAATGTCAAATCTTTCTAAACTTGAATTTTTAGCCCTGGATATATTGGGCAAAAGCTACATGTCTTGGATGCTTAATGCTGAAATTCATCTTGATGTGATGGGTCTGGCAGACACCATCAACGATAAAAATCATGCATCAAACCAAGACTGTGCCAAAGCAATAATATTCCTATGCCATCACCTTGATGAGGGCCTAAAAATGGAATATCTCACTATTAAAGATCCAGTCATACTATGAAATAATTTGAAAGATAGATATGACCACCTGAAGATGGTCGTTATTCCATAGGCACGTTATGATTGGACTCATCTAAGGCTACAAGGTTTTAAATCTACAAGTGAGTATAGTTCTGCTATGTTCAGAATTATTTCCCAATTGAAATTATGTGATGATAATATTATTGATCATGATATGTTGGAAAAAACTTTCACCACTTTTCACGCCTTGAATATGCTCCTACAACAATAATATCTTGAGATGAGATTTAAAAAGTATTCTGAACTTATCTCACATCTTCTTATAACCGAGAAACATAATGGACTATTAATGAAAAAATATGAAAGCCAACCTACTAGTTCTTGTCCATTCCCTGAAGTGAATAAGACAAACTTTCACAAGCTAAACGTGGAAGAGGTTGTGACCCCAGTCATGGTTATGGCCGTGGTCGGGGAAGAAACTCTAATAATGGTAATAATAATGCACCAAAGAACTCTCCTCACCACCAACAGTGGAAAAGGAAGAAACAAAAGCATGAAGAGGTGCAAGCAGCAAATGCAGAAAATGCATGCTATAGATGTGGAGGAAAAGGGCACTAGTCACGTACCTGTCGTACGCCAAAGTACCTGGTTGAGCCCTGAGAAGCCAGAGAAAAATGCTGAAGTAAATTTTATTTTTGAAGATAATTTAGACTTCATGTATTTGGATGTAGCTGATTACTTTGCACTCCTAGAAAGAGAAACAAGTCATGTAATCGGTAGTGAATCTGTAGAAATGTAAATATTTTATTTTTAGTTGTTTGTAATAGATAGTATGGTTATGATTGTTGTACATAAATAAAAGTTATGGTTTGATAAGGAATTTTATTATAATATATTTTATTTATATCATTTTGAAGAATATGGATAATTCTCAAATTATGTTTGGATCAAAGACAAATCATGTAGATATTTGTATTATTGATAGTAGAACAACTCATGTCGTATTCAAGGATCAGAAATACTTTTCTTATTTGCATAGGGAAAAAATCAAATGTTTCAATAATTTCTGGTAATATAAGTTCGATCGAAGGCTCCGGAAGAGCCATTATATTTCTCTCTAAGGGAATAAAACTTATTATAGACAATGCATTGTTCTCCTCCAAGACAATGCGTTTTTCTCATCCAAGTGCCGAAGAAACTTGTTGAGTTCTATAGATATCCGCCAAAATGGGTATCATGTTGAGACAATAGATGAAATGAACATGAAATATCATTGTATTACAAAGAATATTTCTGGCCAGAAATGCATTGTAGAAAAGTTACCAACTTTATCTTCTGGCATATACTATTCAAAAATTAGCACAGTTAAAGCGCACTCTATCGTAAACCAGAAGTTTACGGATTCAAATATTTTTGTGCTTTGCCATTGATGTTTGGGCCATCTTGGATCAATAATGATAAGACGAATTGCTGAAAATTCAAGTGGGCATCCATTAAAGAACCCGAAGATTCTTACAAATGACGAATTTTCTTGTGATGCTTGTTATCAAGGCAAAATGATCATTAGACCATCACCAATGATGGTTGGCATTGAATCCCCTGCCTTTTTAGAGCGTATGCATGGGGATATATGTGGACCTATTCACCTATCAGGTAGGTTGTTTAGATATTTTATGGTCCTAATAGATGCATCTTCAAGATGGTCTCATGTGTGCCTACTATCATCTCGCAACTTGGCATTTGCAAAGCTATTAGCCCAAATAATTAGATTAAGGGCACAATTCCAAGATTATCCTATAAAGGCTATTCGCCTTGATAATGCCGGAGAATTCTCATCTCAAACTTTTGATGATTATTATCTATCAATTGGGATAAAAGTTGAACATCATGTAGGTTATGTTCATACTCAAAATGGCCTTGTAGAGTCATTTATTAAACGCTTGCAATTGATAGCAAGACCACTACTTATGAAGACAAAATTGCCCACTACTATTTGGGGCCATAATATCTTGCATGTAGCATCACTTATCCATCTCAGATCTACACATTATAATAAATATTTTCCATCACAATTAGTTTTTGTTCACAGACCAAATATTTCCCATCCACAAA
Source organism: Nicotiana glauca (assembly GCA_026770625.1). Lineage (NCBI taxonomy): Eukaryota > Viridiplantae > Streptophyta > Magnoliopsida > Solanales > Solanaceae > Nicotiana > Nicotiana glauca. The sequence goes on along the minus strand of MU763460.1, from coordinate 256,146 downwards.
TGTGGTATATGTGCCAGTAGCACCACCACATTGCAGTAAGATAGGACCACAGAGAAGGATATGAATATATGTTGGGTTTGAATCACCCTCTATTATTCCCTATCTTGAACCATTGATAGGAGATCTATTTACTGCTCGATTTGCAAATTGTCGGCTTGATGAAATAATTTTTCCACAATTAGGGGAAGAGAAAAAGGAAATCAAAAGAGAAATTGTGTGGAAAGTTTCATCATTATCTCACTTTGATCCATGTACCCCTATATATAATTCTCATCTCAAACTTTTGATGATTATTGTCTATCAATTGGGATAAAAGTTGAATATCATGTAGCTTATGTTCATACTCAAAATGGCGTTGCAGAGTCATTTATTAAACGCCTGCAATTGATAGCAAGACCACTACTTATGAAGACAAAATTGGCCAATACTATTTGGGGCCATGATATCTTGCATGTAGCATCACTTATCCATCTCAGATCGACACATTATAATAAATATTCTCCGTCACAATTAGTTTTTGGTCACGGACCAAATATTGCCCATCCACAAATGCGGTATATGTGCCAGTAGCACCACCATAGCACAGCAAGATAGGACCACAGAGAAGGATATGAATATATGTTGGGTTTGAATCACCCTCTATTATTCCCTATCTTGAACCATCGATAGGAGATCTATTTACTACTCGATTTGCAAATTGTCGGCTTGATGAAATAATTTTTCCACAATTAGGGGAAGAGAAAAAGGAAATCAAAAGAGAAATTGTGTGGAAAGTTTCATCATTATCTCACTTTGATCCATGTACCCCTATATGTAATCAGGAAGCTCTATCAAATAGAGATTTTTTCTTTTGACCATATTTCGATTGTTAATACAATATATAAGGACTGCTACTACAAAGAGTATCACACCCTTGATCGTGAAATATCGATTGCTTATTGAACCCTATGAATTGCGTGAAAATAAGATACTCCAAATTCGGGGGTTAAAGAGTTTTAGAAAACATTCTTGGTGGAAACAAATGTGAATGAAGGATCCCACTGAATTGAATTGGGTCCATGAATCTAAGAAGTGGTGAGAATTCTTGATCTCAGTCCAGAAGATCATACATTTATGGAATATAGCAAATCAAATGGCAGGCGCATTTACTGGTTTGAAAAGGATAACTAAATCGTATATCCCTGCAGAGAATATGCCTATCCGAATTGATGTCCCAGTAGGACGATCTACTAGCATGAGATCTAGTGAACCTAAAGCACGCCTAAAGCATGGTAGGCCTTTAGGTTCTAAGGATCGAAATCCTCAAAAAATAAAATCGAAAAATGGTCAAAACGATACTGTGAAGGGATTTTCTGAAGAGACTCAAGATCTGGTTAGTTCTGAGATTCCTGAAGAAATCATTGAACTTGAAGCTCACGAGAGTAAGGAACTTTTAATAATTTCTACTAGTGATGGGATTAATTTAAATCGATCTAAAATAGTGATGGATAATTTTTTTGCATATAATGTTGCACTTAATATTATGCAAGATAGTGAGTATATTGAACCCCGATCTGTCGAAGAATGTCAACATGTCTCGAAATTGAAGACACTTGCTAAAAGAGAGGTCTTTAAACCAGTAGTCCAAACACCTGCTGGTATAAAGCCAGCTGGTCATAAGTGGGTTTCTGTGTGAAAAAGGAATGATAAAAATGAAGTTGAAAGATACAAGGCTCGCCTTGTCGCATAAGGATTCTCACAACAACCTGGAGTCGATTATAAAGAAACATATTCACCTGTTATGGTTACCATAACATTTTGATATCTCATCAGTTTAGCCTTACGTTAAAGGCTTGAAATACATCTAATGGATATGGTTATAGCTTATCTGTACGGATAACTTGATAACGAAATTTACATGAAAATCCATGAAGGATTCAAAATGCCTAAAGCATATCCAAAATCTTGGGATATGTACTCAGTTAGATTACAAAGATCTTTGTACGATTTAAAGCAATCTGGGCGCATGTAGTATAATCGCCTCAGTGAATATTTTCTAAAATAAGGTTATATAAATGATTTTATATCTCATGTATTTTTATAAAGAAATGGCTTCAGAATTTGTTATACTTGTTGTTTATATAGATGACATAAATCTTGTTGGAACTCCAGAAGGCAGTTGAATATCTTAAGAAAGAATTTGAGATGAAAGATCTTGGAAAGACAAAACTTTTTCTTGGTCTGCAAATTGAAAATTTAGCAGACGTGATCTTCTGTCACGACACAAAATCCCTTCAAAGGAGTCGTGATGACACCTAGTCTCTAAACTAGGTAAGCCTAACATTAATAGAAATAATATGAATATTCACTAACTTCAAATTATATAACTCTGAACACTTACAATTCCCAGAATCGATGGTACAAGTCATAAGCCTTTTGAAGAGTAGTTATACAAAAATAAATACGACACTGTTCCAGAACAAGAAGGAACCAATGAAAGCAAGTACAAATGAAGGTGACTCCGAGGCCTGCGAATGCAGCAACAAGTTTACTTTGAGTCTTCATCTCGACGATCCGCACAACTACTACCGATAAAGTACCTAGATCTGTACAAAAAAAAGTATAAAAGTGTAGTATGAGAAAACCACGGCGGTGCCCAGTAAGTATCAAGACTTTCCTCGGTGGGCTAGTGACGAGGAATAGTCCAAACACCTACTGGTCAAATAAATTGAACAGGATATGATAATGAACTGCCAAGATAAAATTAACATAGTAATATCAATAGCCGGGAGAAAATCCAACTACAAATAATAGAGATAATAAAGGGAAACACGGAGAGTAATTAACGATAATCAAGTAAATTAACATCAACATAACTGGGACACATACAAGTAAAGATCTGTTCAAACAAGGAAGGCGATGCCAACTCAATCAATCACATTATTTCTAATACACAATTCCGACCATCTTAATTCTCAGTATCTCATGTCATAATATCAAGTTCCACAGCTTTAGTACACATGGAACCTCAAGCCCGCATATCTATATCTTACTTTGCGCAACATTGTCCTCATGCTATCAGAACATAGGGTCCATAACCAATGCAATAAAGATGTTCAAGAAGTCTAATTTATATAACATAAAGTAGATTACAACTTCTAAACCAATTAGGAAATCAACAAGGAAAGATGAAGTTATTTTTAGAAATTATTTGAATAAAGAAAATACCCTTTTTAAATAAAATACAACATCGAATGAACTATTACATTTAACATACGACTTTAATAAAATTAAAACTTACTAGAAATTCCTTTTAAGTAAGATTCAACATCATTAGGTTAAGGAAAAATTAATTGAGAACTAATTGAAATAGACCATAACATGCTTACAGTTCAAATAAATTCAACAGTAATAGAAGCAACTGATCAATAAAGAGCTCAATACGTAAATATTTCATAAATGTACCAATACAAGGCTAGCATGATTAGGTTTTTCACAATCTCTACTCACAAATTCTCAACCACTCGGTACTGTATATGGCTGTCTGGCCCAGGGAAGATCCATCTCGAAATATCTGACCGTAGTCATCCAGTACCGATGACACAGGCCAACCTAACCTCACGGAGAAGATCCATCCCCCGGTATAGTACTTCGGACAAATCCATATCCAGGGAAATCCATCACTCAGTATAATCATCCACTGCACTCACTAGGGGTGTAAATACTCCGAAGGGCTTCTCTGTGCCTAAGCGCTATATTAATGCCAGTGAAGGAATGATCAATATCATTGCTTGAGCGTGCATCCTGATCCAATACAGTCAATCAATACTCTGCTCTCGGCCTCACTTAGTCAATACTCTCTGGTCTCATACACATGGACTAAGATGTCATAATGCATGCCCAAACAGCGATAACATTTATCAAATAGCAACAAACGAGACTCAGGCATGGTAATAATATGCATGAACATGACTGAGTATAAAGTAAACATGAATCTAATGGCATAACATCATGAAACGACCTCTCGAGTCTCAGTAGTGTTGGCGTGAAGCCTTAACAGGATAATTAACATGATTTATAGCTCAACAGCTAGATCACATAATCACAACATAGATATCGATAATAAATAACCACTAAGCGACGCTCTGGAATGATCCAGGCCGCATCTCACACGGTGCACGCTCATACGCCCGTCACTTGGCATAGCGTCACCTTCCTAACAAGCATAGAACACATCATTCGAGGTTTCAAACCCGCAGTTCCAAGGTTGAAAGCGTTACTTACCTCAATCCAAGCCAAAACTCTAGCGTGCGACACCTTTTCCTCTCGAATCTCCCTCCAATTGCCTCGAATCTAATCAAAATCAATACATAACTATCAAAATATGCTAAGGGAACAAAGCCCACTCGAAAACAATCAAAAATACAATGGGAATCCCGAAATTAACCAAACCTGACCCTCGGGCCCACATCTTGGAATTCGGTAAAATTCACATCAATAGACTCCTTATCTCCCCACGAGTTCATACATATCAGAAGTATTAAAATCCGGCCACAAATGACCCCTCAAATCCGTGCTCAAATGTATCGAATTTTCAAGCCCTAGTTTCCATATTTTTCACCATTAATTTCAATAAATTACAAACCTAATCCGTGAAATAACACCATAGATACGAGTTTTAAGTTCAAAAATCTTACCCCAACGAAGCTCCCTTGAATTCCCTCTTCAAAATCCCCTAAAATGCTCCAAAACCGACTTGAAATGGTAAGAAACAACTCAAAATCGCGAAGGAAGTCTTTTATACATTCTGTCCCAGGCTTTTCGCACATGCGACCCAAATCCCGCTCCTGTGGTCCCGCTTCTACGGTCTTGAGGATTGCACCTGCGGTTTTCACTTAAATCTTCGATTTCCGCATCTGCGATGCAAAAATCGCACATGCGCCATTACAGGTGCGATGACTTAACCGCTTTTACGGTTCTTGCCTTCCTTGTCCTTTCCGCTTTTGCGCCTCATATTTCCGCATCTGCGGTAGTCGCACCTGCAGCCTCAGAACCGTAGATGTGGTTATGACAGCAGTCCTAAAACTTCAGCTGCCATTTCCAAATTCCTATCTTTCCGCCAACCATCGAAATCACCCCGAGGCCCCCGAGACCTCAACCAAAAGCACAAAAAATTCACATACTACCGTCCAAACTTATAACAATCTTCAAAACACCTCAAACAATATCGAATTAACCAAAACACATCGGATTCAAGCCTAAGATTCTCAAAATCTTTCGAATTACGCTTTTGATCAAAAGTCTATCAAAACACGTCCGAATGACCTGAAATTTTGCACACACATCTCAAATGAAACAACGAACCTACTGCAACTCCCGGAATTCCATTCCTACCCTATATCAAAATCTCACCTATCAACTGGAAAACGCCAAAATTCCGCTTTCGCCAATTCAAGCCTAAATCTACTACGGACCTCCAAAACACGTTCCAATCACACTCCTAAGACCCAAATCATTACCCGATTCTATCTAAACCATCGAAATTCACATCCGAGCCCTTGATCACATAAGTCAACATCCAGTTGACATTTCCAACTTAAGCTTACTCAAAAGAGACTAAGTGTCTCAAATCTTACCAAAATCTCTCCGATTACGAACCACTCAACCTGGTAACATATACAGATAAAACAAGCAAAAAGAAGCAAAAACAGGGAAAACGGAGTGGTAACTCATGAGATGACAGGTCGGGTCGTCACATCCTCCCCTTTTAAAAAAACCTTCGTCCTCGAACGGGTCAAGAAACATACCTGAAGCCTCAAATAGGTGGGAAAATCTGCTCCGCATCTCTCGCTCGGTCTCTCAAGTAGCCTCTTCCACTGGCCTACCTCTCCATTGCACTTTCACTAAAGCTATATCCTTTTATCTCAACTTTCAAACCTGACACTCCAAAATAGCCACTGGCTCTATATCATAAGTCAAATCACCATCTAATTGAACCATGCTGAAATCCAGAATATGAGACGCATCCCTAATATATTTTTCAGGAGCATAAAGATGTGAAATACTTGATGCACACTCGATAAGTGTGGTGGTAAAGCAAGCTCATAAGCCACCTCCCTAATCCTCCGAAGTACCTCAAAAGTCTCAATGAACTGAGGACTCAACTTCCCTTTCTTTTTAAATCTCAAGACACCATTCATGGGTGAAACCTTCAACAGAACCTTCTTGCCAACCATGTAGGACACATCCCGAACCTTCATGTCAGCATAACTCTTTTATCTCGATTGTGTTGTATGAAGCCTCTCCTGAATCACCTTTACCCTGCCTAAAGCTTTCTACACCAAATCTGTACCCAATAGCCTGGCCTTACCCATCTCAAACCAACCAATTGGAGATCTACACTACATCCCATACAAAGCCTAATATGGAACCATCTGAATACTCGACTAGTAACTGTTGTTATAAGAAAACTCTACGAGCGGTAGAAACTGATCCCATGAACCTCCAAAATCAATGAAACAAGTGCGTAACATGTCCTCCAATATCTGAATAGTGCGCTCAGACTGCCCGTCCTCCTGAGGGTAAACAGTTGTGCTCAACTCAACTTGAGTACACAACTCTCGCTTCACCGACCTCCAAAACTATGAAGTATATTGAGTGCGCCGATCTGAAATGATGGAAACTGGGACAGCATGCAAACGAACAATCTCCCAAATATAGATCTCTGCCAACCACTCTGAAGAATAAGTAGTACACACAGGAATAAACTGCACGAACTTGGTTAGCCAATCCACAATCACCCAAATAGCATCAAACTTCTTCAAAGTCCATGGGAGCCTAACTATAAAGTCCATGGTGATCCGCTCCCACTTCCACTCTGGAATATCTATGCGCTGAAACAAGCCACCCAGTCTCTGATGCTCATATTTCACCTGCTGACAATTAAGACACCGAGCTACAAATCCCACAATGTCCTTCTTCATTCTCCGCCACCAATAATGCTATCTCAGAAACTGATACATCTTCGCGACACCGGATGAATAGAATACTGCGAGCAATGGGCCTCTTCCAGAATAAACTCCCGTAGACCATCCACATTGGGCACACATATCCAACCCTGCATCCTTAATACCCCATCATGACCGATAGTCACATCTCTGGCATTATCATGCTGGACTCTGTCCTTACGGACAAGAAAATAAGGATCATCATACTGGCACTCTCGGATGTGATCAAATAAAGAAGACCGAGATATCATACAAGCCAATACCCGACTAGGCTCCGAAATATCCAACCTCACCAACCGATTGGCCAAGGCCTGAACATAAATTGCAAGAGGTCTCTCTCTAAATGGAATATAGGCCAAAATACCCATACTCACCGCCTTTTGACTCAAAGCATCGGCCACCATATTGGCCTTCTCCGAATGATACAAAATAGTGATATCATAATCCTGAAGCAGCTCCAACCATCTCCACTGCCTCAAATTGAGATCCTTTTGCTTGAACAAGTGATGGAGGCTATAATGATCAGTAAACACCTCACAAGAAACACCATACAAATAATGTCTCCAAATCTTCAATGCGTGAACAATGGCAGCCAACTCCAAATCATGAATGAGGTAGTTCTTCTCGTAGGGCTTCAACTGATGAGAAGCATAAGCAATAACCATACCCTCTTGTATCAACACACACCCAATACCAACTCTCGAAGCATCACAATACACTGTATAAGAACCTCAAACTGATGGAAATACTAACACCGGAGATGTGGTCAAGGCAGCCTTAACCTTCTGAAAGATCTCTTCACATTCATCCGACCATACAAATGAAGCACCCTTCTGAGTCAACTTGGTCAAGAGCGAAGCAATAGATGAAAATCCCTAAACAAGTTGGTGGTAATAACCCGCCAAACAAAGAAAAGTGCGAATCTCTGTGGCTGAGGACGATCTAGGCTAACTCTGAATTACCTATATCTTCTTTGGATCAACCTGTATTCCCTCACTGGACACCACGTGCCCCAAGAATGCCACAAAACCAAGCCAAAACTCACACTTGGAGAACTTTGCATAAAGCTTCTCCTCCCTCAACCTCTGTAACACAACTCTCATGTGTTTCGTGTGCTCCTCATGACTACGTGAATACACCAAAATATCATCAGTGAAAACTATGACAAATGAGTCGAGATATGGCCTGAACACACTGTTCATCAAATGCATAAGCTCTGTTGAAGCATTGGTCAGCCCAAAAGACATCACCAAGTACTCATAATGACCATATCTGGTCCTAAAAGCTGTCTTAAGAATATCCGAGTCCCTGATCTTCAGCTGGTGATAAATCAAATGGAGATCAATCTTGGAGAACACTCTCGCTCCCTGAAGCTGGTCAAACAAATCATCGATAAGAGGCAAAGGATACTTGTTCTTAATTTTCACTTTGTTCAACTGTTTGTAATCAATACACATCCTCATCGAACTATCCTTCGTCTTCACAAATAGAATCGGTGCACCCCAAGTGACACACTAGGCCAAATGAACCCCTTATCAAGAAGTTCCTAAAGCTGCTCCTTCAACTCCGCTGGTGCCATACGATATGGAGGAATAGAAATGGGCTGAGTGCCCGACACCAGATCTATACCAAAATCAATATCCATGTCCAGCGGCATGCCCAACAGGTTTGCAGGAAACACATTGAGAAAATCCCTCACAACTGGAACAGAATCAATACTGGGAGTCTCTGCACCGACATCCCTCACAAATGTTAAGTATGAAAGACAACCCTTCCCAACTATACGCTGGACTTTCAAGAAAGAAATCATCTTATTGGGAACATAATCGGTCGAACCTCGCTGTCGCGCCCCCTTTTTCTTATGAAATCGGGTTTATGACATTTGGAGGGACAACTCGTTCCTATTAGGAACTGGGTTTTACATTTGAAGAGTCACCACCTAATGATTAAGGTGCATTAGGACACCAAAGGAGATTGATTTAAATAACCAGGGATATGGTAATGGTTTGAAATTATTCTAAGGGGAAGGTGTTAGACACCCCTCAGAATCCACTAGTGTGGTTCCCGACTAAAAAATTATTGTGAATTTGGGTGCAATTAACATATAAGCGGATAAATGCTCAAATAAGAGGGGGTTTCAATGCACAATGGTCTGAAAGTAGACAAAGTTGGAAAGAATAATTAAAAGAGTTGATTTTAAATAAGGTAATACAATGCTAAAAGAGAATAAAGAATAAAGGGAGGGTGTCCTAGGTTTATTAAAAATATGGATCACCCCACATAATGTCCGGTAACCACTCCTCAATGAGAGACTACACGTCACATTATCGCATGGTCATTCATCAATGGTGTGTCCTTTCATGCCGGAATGGTATGCACAAGATTTATTTGGATTAACCATTGAGAAGGGTTCTCAGGAGTTGCAGCAGGGATAAGGGTGACATAACCAGTAGCTTTGAATCTTTCATACAACTGGTTATTATATTCAGCAATAGCAACATATTATTTCGGAGGCTTTCGGTCAAAGTTTGGTCGAGGTCTAGGGAAGTTCTAGTGTGTAGGAGGGGATTGATAGTGGGATTGTTGTGTATTGTAGGCTTGGTAAACATGTGCAGGTTGGGAATATCTGGGTGAAGTAGGCTGATATGTGGGAGGTGGAGGTGATTGATAAGTGGGTAGTGGGGTTTGGTAATTCAGGGTAGGCTGATATGTGAGTGAGGGCATTAGGCAGGCTTGGTATTTGATGGGAGATTTGGTTCTCTGTACCACCATTATAGCTCTTACGTCCCTTTTCTTGGAAACACCTCGTAACTGTAAGGCCTTATTTGTAGCTTGCAAGGCCTCGAAGTTCGTAACCATACCGCTTTTGATGCCTTCTTCGATCCTTTCTCCTAGCTTGATGATGTAAGAAAATTTGTGGCCCTTGATCATTATCAGCCTTTCATAATACTGTGGATCTTCAGCCCGGGCAAATAATTAATTCATTTGTTCTTCCTCCAAGGCAGTTCTAACCTTAGCAGCTTCGGACCTCCAGCGAGTAGCATACTCGCGAAATGTCTTTGTGGGCTTCTTCTTTAGATTTTGAATATAGAACACATCCGGCGCATTCTTTGCGTAGAACCTGAACCTGTCCATAAAGGCTGACGCCATGCTTACCCAGTTCGACCACTTCTTTGGATCTTGGCTAATGTACCAAGACAAAGCATCTCCTTTCAAGCTCCTTATGAAAAGCTTCATGCGGATTTTCTCGTCTCTTCCTACTCCAACCAGCTTGTTACAGTATGTTCTTAAATGGATTCTTGGGTCCCCTATACTATCAAACATCTCGAACTTAGGAGATTTGTGATAATAGGTAAATTAGAATATAATTAGGCCCTAAAGAACCACATTTTTGTATAGCTTTTACGGTAAAATGTGATAACAAAATGCTCTAATTAGTGCTTTTCATGCTTTGCAGGCTATATCCAATAAAAGAAGTATGTGGAGTACTTTTTGGATCAATTACGGAGAAAAGGAGGCCAATCATACAATATCCACAAAGTGCACCAAGCAAAGGAATAAAACCAGAACTAAAGCTGGTCTACTACTGTCCGGGCATAACCGTGGTAGGACTGCGACAGAACACTGCTACAGATTCTGAAGGCCACTCTGGCCGTGGTCCTGGCGTAACCGCGGTAGGACCACAGCAGGACGCATAAACTTTAGGGACCAAAGTGCAAAACACGGGATTTTAAGCTCTAAACCCTATATTAAACGAAGGAAGCCGGCCAAGAAAGAAAAGAAGGATTTTTGGAAGTGAGAAACATCAGAAGGAAGGGCAAGAGGCAAGGAGGATCATTGGGCATCAATCTTTAATCTTCTTCTTTGTTCTTTTACCTTTGAATATGAATTCTTTTGTGATTTTTGTTATTTTCATGAGTAGCTAACTTTTCTAATCTAAGGTTTTAGTGGAACCCGTTGGGGATGAATTTATTGTGATGTTAATATAGTTTTGATTGGTTGTTAATCTCTTTTTGTTCAACTACATTCTTATTGTAGTTGATTGAAGGGCCCTCAATTATCTGTGCCTATTTATTATGTATTTACTTGAGAGAGAGTGCATATTTAGGTAGTTTTTTGAACAACATCACTCCCGGAGTATAGATGAGAGTCATAACCGAGGGTTTAGAGATAACGATACCTCGGGTGCAATCTAAGTGAACTATAATGCGAATCTAGCTAGCGTAGCTTGAGAGAGTGCGTCTAGTAAATTATCATAATTGCTTGAGAGAGATTTATGATAGCTGGAGAGTTCATGATTGATAGAGGCAACAAAGTCAACGCTATAAGAAACATGCAACCAAGGAAATCAACAACGGGGGAAACCATTACCTTAGACCTATTCCAATTGTTTACAAATCAAACATAGTTAATTTTTTGCTATTTATTTACTTTCAGTTTTAGTTGTTAGAATCACCATCAACTATTATTTACAACGTTGGGAGAAGTTTATTCTATAGAATTTAGTACGTCTCCCTGTGGGTTTGACTCTAGACATAAATACTCAGATTATATTTTCTTGGACATATATATATGAAGGGCTCCTCAGTTCTCAACCGTTGGATCAATCAACCTCGACGGTTGAGATCAACTGAGGAGGTGTCATCGTTTTGGGGTAAGGGGAGCTGGATCGGATTTGGGCCGGGCATGGGGCGGTTTGGACGGGTTTTAGGGGTTTAAATGACTGGGCCAGTGAATTGTATTTGTAGACATGTAATTTTTGACCCTCCCCAAGATTTTTTATATTTTATGTAAATATTTAGTTTAGGTTTAGTATCGCTCTCTTTACCTTGTTTTATCTATAAAAATTACAAAAATATTTTCCCATATTCTAGCTAGTTGATATTTCGTCTACTTTGTTTTATTTTTGAAAAAAATATAAAAATCTAAGTATGTCCAAACAAATATAATGTCTAAGCAAATATAATCTGAGTTTTTATGCCCAGAGTCGAACCCACTTGGACTTAACCTATAAATTACTTTTGTTGGACTTACTAAATTCTATAGAATAAACTTCCCCAAACGTTGTAAATAACAATTGATGGTAATTCTAACAACTAAAACTGAAAGTAAATAAACAGCTAAAAATTAACTATGCTTGATTTGTAAACAATTGGAATAGGTCTATGGTAATGGTTTCCCCCGTTATTGATTTCCTTATTTGTATGTTTCTTATAGCGTTGACTTAGTTGGCTCTATCAATCATAAACTCTCCAGCTATCATAAATCTCTCTCTAGCAATTATGATAATTTACTAGACGTACTCTTTCATGCTACGCTAACTAGATTTGCATTACAGTTCACTTAGATTGCACCCAAGGTATCGTTATCTATAATCCAACCTATAAACCCTCGGTTATGACTCTCGTCTATACTCCGAGAGTGATGTTATTCAAACAATTACCTAAATATGTACTCTCTCTCAAGTAGATACATAATCAATAGGCACAGCTAATTGAGGGCCCTTCAATTAACTACAATAAGAATGTAGTTGAACAAATAGAGATTAACAACCAATCAAAACTATATTAACATCACAATAAATTCATCCCCAACGGGTTCCACCAAAAATTTATATTAGAAAAGTTAGCTACTCATGAAAATAACAAAAATCACAAAAAGAATTCATATTCAACGGTAAAAGAACAAAGAAGAAGATTAAATATTGATGCCCAATGATTCTCCTTGCCTCTTGCCCTTCTTTATGATGTTTTTCACTTCCAAAAATCCTTCATTTCTTTTTTGGTCGGCTTCCTTCATTTAATATAGGGTTTAGGGTATAAAATGCCGTGTTTTGCACTTTGGTCCCTGAAGTTTACACGTCTTGCCCCGGTCCTACCGTGATTACGCCAGGACCGCGGCCAGAGTGGCCTTCAGAATCTGCAGCAGTGTTCTGTCGTGGTCCTACCGCGACTACGCCCGGACAGCAGCAGACTAGCTTCAGTTCTGGTTTTGTCCCTTCGCTTGGTGCACTTTGTGGATATTGTATGATTGGCCTCCTTTTCTCCGTAATTAATCCCAAAAGTACTCCACAGACTTCTTTTATTGGATATAGCCTGCAAAGCGTGAAAAACACTAATCAGAGCATTTTGTTATCACTTTTTACCATAAAAGCTATACAAAAATGTGGTTCTTTAGGGCCTAATTACAGTCTAATTTACCTATTATCAGTTTGTACCCCTCGGGTAGTTCGACATCGGGCTGTATGCAAAGATCTTCATAGTTCATCCCTTCAATTCCCTTACTTCCTTCAACACTTTGAATTCGTCTAGTAAATTTCTTAAGTTCTTCGGCTAGGTTTCTGATGAGCAAGTCTTTATCATCAGACTCATGTGTGCTTGAGATGGGCTGGGTGGAGTGCGACATAGTCTCCACATAGATGGGGGTATTATGATGGGTGTGGCAGTGGTCATTTGTAGAGTTCTGGAGTTTTGGGATGATCAGCGAGGTGTTATTTGAGGTATGTGAGGTGTTGCAGTGGTGAGGAGCGGGATGGCTCGGTTGCTTCGGGATATTCTGTGGAGGTCTAGGGTTCTGAGCATTTGGGAAATTGATATCTAGAGTAGTGAGGGAAAATGGCAGATTTGCTAGATTTCGGACCTGATCAAGTTCTTCTTGGAATTTTAGCAGCTTTTGTTCGAGTTGGGATGCATTTTCTTTGGAAACCTATGTAACATGACCATGAGTGACCTCTACCCGTTCGATTGAGTTTTCCTTTCTGGTGTTGTCCAATTCTTCCATCTTTCCTTTGTTCTTGTTTTTGACAGGACTAAGAAGAGGAGTGGGTGGAGGGCCCCTAGATCTCGTGGAATAAGATGATGTTGCCAGAGTGCAAGAACTAACCTTTAGGGAGGGGAAATAAAAAAATAGTAAAAAACAAAAAGGTAGCAAGTTAGTGAAGATTATAAAAAAAACATTGCAATATTTAAACACATAGTGGGGGAATGTAAAGCATATCCTAATTAGGGGACCTCTTTGTGCCCGAGGTAGGCCTGGCGACAAGTTAATTTGGAGAACTTGGAATGCTAAATGCCTCATCTTATTGATAAAAAGTAGACGAACCCCAAATGGACACTAAATAACAGGAAATAAAAGTTGTTAGTGGCCATTAGCCTTATTACATTTCATAAAGCAAAATAAAAACTCCTATCTATTTGGTCCCATGAGGACCTTCCACAGATTCGACAACCATGGCTCCATCGAACAACTTTCCTAACTCGCGAAGTCCTAGCAATAGGTAGGCTTGGCTAGGTGTTCGCCTTCATTTCCTTCAGCATTTTGGCAGTCTTCGACCCTCTTGAGAAATTTCTTTTCCAACTCCACTATGCCTCGCTCCAAGTATCCCAGTTACTTGTTGGAACTGACAGCCATGTTTTTCCACTCTTTATTCAGCTTTTGGTTGGGTTCTTGTATCTCACGATGCTCGCTTTCGCATTCCCGGATCCTGTTGCGCAGTTGGTTGTATTTGACCTATGCCTCGGCCTTTTCATCTATGATCATGTGACCTCGAACAACCCAGGCTGGCCCAGACCATTATGATTATCCTCCAACTAGCCTGAATAGTAGGGAGCACAACCAACGTGGTATCTGTCTGGCTCAATGGTATTTCTCCCCATGATAATCTTGCACTGCCACATATGCTGAGCTTCGAACTTCTAAGGACTATAACCCTCCTGGAAGTCAGCCCAGAAGTGAGTCATCTTGTTGACTCTGGTTACAACCTGCTTCTTACCAGCTCGTCTCATGACCCGGAGAGGGACGTAAGGGTATGTTCCTCTCAGACCGATCAATATCAGAAAAGGTGCATCCCTGGATCGAGCGATGAACTCCTCGGTTGGAAACCACTTAAACATTCATTGTACCTAGTCCTCAGTCAGATTTTCGAAGAGTTCAACCCATTTTCTGGCATTCTCTGGTTGGGAGAACATATTGGGCATCTAATTCATTCGCTTCGGATGATGGAAAGCGATATGATCATCCCAGCCCCTTCACTGAATCTCTTGTCGGTATTCACCCTTTTGGAGCGCTCGCTTTTTCTCGCAAAATCGGGTTTTATGACATTTGGAGGGACAACTCATTCCTTTCGATAATTGGGTTTTGCATTTGAAGAGTCGCCACCTAATGATTAAGGTATGTTAAGACACCAATAGAGATTGATTTAAATAACCAGAGATAGGGTAAGGGCTTGAAATTATTCTATGGAGAAAGTGTTAGGCACCCCTCAAAATCCACTAGTGTGGTTCTCGGCCAGACAATTATTGTAAATTTGGGTGCAATTAATATATTATAAGCAGATAAAGGCTCAAATAAGAGGGGGTTTCAATGCACAATGGTCTGAAAGTAGACAAAGTTTGGAAGAATAATTAAAAGAGCTGATTTTAAATAAGGAAATACAATGCTAAAAGAGAATAAAGAATAAAAGGAGGGGGTCCTAGGTTTATTAAAACTATGGATCACCCCATACAATGTCCGGTAATCACTCCTCAATGAGGGGCTACACGTGACATTATCGCATGGTCATCATATCCATATCTACCCTTCCCACCCCTTTAAGATATTAAAGTGCGGATTGGTCTCGATTACTTATTGCATGCTATTACCCGTCCCAATCCTATCAGTTCTGAAGGCACTTAGGACTACCAATCCTAAAGGGAGGGACATTAGGCTTATTTGAGTTTTCAAAGGTAAAAATTCTAAGGCGACATACAAAACACATAGTGCATGTTTGGGGAAACATATAAACAAACAAAGGCTCAAGTATGCCTCTTCAAAACAAACACATAAAATAGCATGTCTTGCACATACTGCTTAGGTCTGATTATAATATTAAAAAAGAGGGAGAGGAGGTTGCTGAGGCATACTAGTTTGATACATGGCTCAGATAGGAAGTCAGAATCAGACTTGCCCACTGATTGTATCAGTTATTGATTAATAAAGGGCGAAATCAGTTTTTGTTGGTCGTTATCACCTAAGCCTTGCCTAAGTGTTTGAGCGAGATCCTATGAACATGATATCTATTACCGATTCAAAATTATAGCAAAGAAACACTGTTTTAAGACAAATGATTTAGAATTCTTATAGGCATAACTTTTATGCGCTACTGATTTTAGGTCCTCATAGGCATGATGCCCAACATTGCATGTGAGTAGAAACGAACAGGATTATACTTAAGGACCCCTATAGGCATGATTTCTATATGTTACTGATTTTAACATGCTACTGGGTTACAACCTTAGAACATAATACCTAACATGCAGAAAATTTAAATGAAGCCCTATAGGCAAGTTATCTAGATGTGATATTAAACATGAAGAGTAAATAAATCTCTATGAGCAAGATTTCTAGATGCAGTTTGAATTATGCAGAATTAGAATAATCCTGTAAGCATGGTTTCTAAAGGTTATTGAATATGCAGGATCAAAATAGTCCTATTGACATGGTTTCTAAGTGTGATTGAATATGCAGAATCAGAATAGTCCTATAGGCATGGTTCTATATGTGATTGAATATGTAGTATCAGAATAGTCCTATAGGCATTGTTCTATATGTGATTGAATATGCAGAATTAGAATAGTGCTATAGCCATGATTCTACCCTTGGCATGCATAACTACCCAACCCTTTTTCATTAGCCAGCCCTAGTGTTTATTATATAGTTATTACAGCACCAGTAATGAATTACATCAAAAATAAAAGAAAGAAAATTACAATCAGAGGAAGCCGAATTCTTGTCTTCCTTTATAAGTTATGGGCCAAAACACTTCAAATGCCATTTGTTTCAAAGACTTTCTCTAACTTGAGTGTGTCAGAGTTCCCTAAGGGACTCGAAAGGACCCCGGGCAGTGTTCACACTCAAGTTTTGGAACCAGAATACGGCCAAATGCAGTGTGGAAATGCCAACCCTCATATGTCCAAGTTCAGAGGGAGTTCATGAGTCCAAAGGCAAGGCTCACATGAGAGGGGAAGAACTTAAGTCTAGGAAGATATTGCAAGCGCAGAAACATAGCTTTAAGAAATAAGGAAGTAAAGAAGAGGGAAAGAGGTGTTGGGAAACAATCAGTAACACTTCAAACAAGTAGATAATTTTACACCAAAAAGGGGCAGGTGATTGGGAATCCATTGTAAGAACTTATGTACTTAGGCATAGGTCAATTCAGGGCATGCACATCAAAAAGAGTGTTGTCATGCTTATAAATCAACCAGAGCACACAACATGTAAATGTGGCATATTATGATCCTAGGAGTACCAAGTTTGAATCATGCTCAGCAATATTTGATGCTTTCATGTCCCAAACAAACCATAATTATCAAACATATTGGGGTAGGGATTTAGCGTTCATAATATTCAGATCAAGAGAAAAGAAATTACGACATGCTAAGTAAAGTACTGAAGCAATAGGCAGACAAGAATGCAAGAATATTAAGTGACCATGTTGTTGTTGATGCTGAAATCGTAAATAGAACATACCAATTCAAAGAAGCAAATGTAGTAAAGAAAGATAGCAGGACTTTTTGAAATATAGCTTTGATTTTCAACCAGCTAAACAAGCCACAGTAGAAGCAGTAGCACAAGAGAGAGTATTCTTTTTAGTGTAAGTGAAAGTTCAGAACTAAGAATGTTCGTCTGTGTGCTAATGAAAGAGCAAGGTATTTATAGCTTGAAAATAGGTAGAAAATAAGGCAAAAATCATAGTTTAGCAGTAATTATGGAACTATGTACTAATTAAATCACATTAGTATAAGGACATCCTTTAATTTAGGAGTTAAAATAAATGGTAACATGAAAATACTAAATAAGGAAAGAAATCACATAAGGTTGAATATAACCAATAAGGAAATATTTTCAGTATAGTGCAAGTACTCAATATGCAATAAGGACTAGGTTCATCAGATTCTAATCAAGGAAATGTTGGTAAGAGTCAATAACCAATGTAACCAAGGTAAGGGAATCAATTATATTGAGTAGAAAAGGTAGGGATCGAAGGTTCAAAGAAAAGTGTTGAAATTAGACCAAGAAGCAGGGCAATCAGGAAGGTGAAACAAGGAAAAAATCAATTACTTAACACGAATGCAATCAAAATTTCACAAGAAATGGTTTGAAATCAGTCCAAAATTAAAGGTCATTGTAGAGTGGAATTCAGCATATAAATAGAATGCATAAGCATGCGAGGCCAAACTATGGCAAAGAGAAGCAGCATGCAATAACAATCACATAGTCAGTAGACTGTGAACATGATAGTCACATAGGTCAACTTAACAATAGGGTATCAGAAGCATGCAAAGGCTCAAGTGAAGGCCTTTCTGTAAAAGATAGTCGAGTTTCAATGATTGCAAGAAACCAAATAGCATAAAGCAACAGATGAAGTAGCTTCAGAAGCCCGGATAGGCCCTAAAGAAATTAGGGTTTTTGAAACCAATCGAATTCAAAGACGATGAACAAGTAAATCATGCAAATAAATAGTCTCAGAACTCGAATAAACCCAAAATTAGGTTTTTCAACACCAATCGAGTCTGGAGATGAAACGTAAGTAGATCAGACAAATAATACCAAAATAGATTCAGAAACCTAAAAAGACATTAAGGCCCTTAACATGCAAACTCAAGTATAAGAATGACATAAAGAAACACAGCAAATATTTCAGATAACTTAACAGAAAATCTAATAAAAATGATAAGGGTTTTTGAAGATAGAGTTTTAAAAGAAACTTTGAAAAAATGTTCAGAAGTTTAGAGCAAGCACAGGTCTGAACAGACCTAAAAGAAATCGGAAGAACCTTAAAGGTTAGGGTTTCGAAAGAACCCAAATGGTGAGAAAGGCTTTGAAAACCATCGATCTAAGCAGTAGAGTCCCGAGTCAAACTCGAATAGTCATGGCTGGCTGGCGCAAGGTCAAAGATGACCGAAGACATCTATAAAACTGAAGTCGACCAAGGTCTGGATGAAGATTTTCCAGGATTTAGTCTTGAAACCATGATAATCGATCACATAGAAGCCCAGAGAGGTGGATACAGGCCTCAAATGACCTTGGAAGCCATGGATTCGGGAGGTTTTTGGGTGGTAGTTGAGGGTGGCGACTGGAGAAGATTGAGAGAGACAAGGGATTCAGAGGCGGCTGGAATGAGGGAATGAGTAGGGTTTGGGGGGTAGTTAGTTTAAAAACGGCAAGGAATTATGAGGACCGTTGATCTTTTAGATCAACGACCAAGATTTAGTGGGACTTTTTGTCGGGTAGGCGGATTTAAGATTTGGGTCGGGTGTTTTGATTTGAAATTAGGCTTGGATTGGGGGTTTGATTTGGTTATAATTGAAATACAAATGGGGCTATCATTTAAATAGCCATTTTCCTCGTTTGATTTATAAAAATAGTAAGATAATTTTTGGAAATAGATTAAAGGTATTAAAATGATTAATAGTACATAATTATCAAATTAAAAATATTGGGCTTAATTTTTATGTCATAAACGTAATTAAATCTAAAAGAGGTTAATATTACAATTATATGCAATTTAGATTTAAAAATGCTAAATAAATTTGAAAAAATATGTAAAAATTATATTAGCTAGTTTTTAGTGTAAATATGAGAATCCAATAAATGAATCACCAAAAACAATAATTTTGGAGATAATTATTGGGTTTTCCTGAATAAAATAGGACAATAAATTAAATAAAAATCTTTAAGAAATAAAGGAACAACAGTAAAATATATGGACATAATTATATATGCACATATATGCTAGTTTGAAAGCATTTGGCATTTCAGAAAATATATAGGGAAAAATTGGGAATCAACACTGGCCACTCAATCAATGGCACACCCGGCACAGTCAAGGTCATTGTCTTAGCATGGCAGTCCAGAATGGCATGACACGAATATAGCCAATCCATGCCTAATATAACATCGAAGTCTACCATGCATAACAACAAGAGATTCACTCGGGTCTCTAGACCTCTAATAGTCACCATACATGACCGGTACACACGGTCTACAACAACAGTATCGCCCATTAGAGTAAATACAAGAATAGATGAAACAAGAGACTCATGGGGCGTATCCAAAGAACGAGAAAAGTATGATGACACATAAGAAATGGGCCTGACCACCACCTGATCGGCCTCCCCCTCTAGGGCGACCACTAGTTGACTAACCTCCACCCCGAGCTGACTGAGCAGGTGAGGAAGTAACTGGTGCTGAAGGCTAGCTCCTCTACTGGGATGATCCTCCCGTAAGACAGAGACAAAATCTCTTGAAATGACCCAAATCTTCACAATCGAAGAAATCCCTCGTAGCAAGTGGCAATGGGTACTGAAGGAGCCCCGTGCACTAGGATGCCCATTAGAAGAACCAGGCATAGATGAACTCTGAACAGATGGTGTCGGAGTCAAACTATGAGTTGGAAAGGCACTGAGAGATGAGTGACCCTGATGTGAACTATGAGAATTCTGGCCAGATGACCCACCACGGTGACCTGAACGGGATGCTGAGCATGCCTGAATGAATGGCCTCTGTCTTACTGAAACTGGCCTTCCAAAGAAGAACCTCCAAAACTACCAGATCTGAGGCATCTTGGCCTCTCTCTCCACTCGCTCCTGGCGACGAACTGACTCAATCTCTCTAGCAATGTCAACTACCTCCTCATAAGAAGTGCCAAATACTCTCTCTCTGGTTAGAAAAATCTGCAGCTGATAGTTGAGGCCATCAACGAACCTCCTAATCCTCTCCCTATCTGTGAGAACTAGCCAAATAGCAAGATGGGACAACTCGGAGAACCTCATCTCATACTGCATCACAGATAGGCTCTACTGATGCTGCTGCTCAAACTCTCTGCGTAACTCCTCCCTGCAGGAATGAGGTTATACTTCTCTAGAAAGAGAATAGAGAATTGATGCTAGGTAAGGGACAGTGCACCAACAGGCCTATGCCTCTCATAAGCCTCCCACCAAGTGAAGGCAGTCCCAGAAAACTGAAATGTAGTAAATGAGACCCTACTAGTCTCCAGAATACCTGTTGTACACAACATCCTTTGACACTTGTCTAAGAAGTCCTGGGCATCCTTGCCCTCTATGCCACAGAAAGTTGGAGGCTAAAATCTACCAAACTCTCCAAGCGACGCTGCTCGTCATCAGGCATAACTGGAACCACAAAATCCTGAGCAGGTGCAACCGACTGGGCTAGTGGTGCCTCCGGTGTCTAGAGTCCCAGAATACCCTGCTCGGGTGTATGGGCAGCAGGAGTCCAAGGGCCTCATCTGGCTTGAGAAGTAGTTGTTGTGGTAGAAATTGCGACTGACTGAGCAAGGCTGGTACACACAGTCAGAATTTGAGCTAAAGTGTCCTGAAGGCCCGGAATTACAATAGACACAACTGGTGCCTGAACTGGTATTACAGAAGCATCCCCAACTGGAGCCTGATCATAAATTGGGGCAGCGGGTGGATCTGCAAGTGTTTCCCTAGCTGATGTGCGGGCCATACCCTTGCCTCTACCATGGCCTTGACCGCGTCCCCGTCCTCTAGTAGCCCCAGCTGGTGGTCGTCCATCCTGACCGGTAGCACGTGTCCTCACCATCTGTGATAGAATAGAATAACAGAAGTTTATTACTCAGAGCAACAGATTTGCATGACAAGAATTCAAGAATATGAAGTTTTCCTAAAGGTTCTGCAGCCTCCCGAGGATAAATACAAACATCTCCGTACTGATCCGTGAGACTATACTGAAATTGCTCATGACCCGTGAGACCTATGTAACCTAGGCTCTGATACTAACATGTCATAATCCAAAATCTGACCCGATCGTGAGGGATCCTATCGTGAAACTAGGCCAGCCCCTTTATTCCTTTTTCCCATTTTATCCAATTATTTACTTACGTAAAACATCAATTTTCAATAAAGACTTTAATAACAATAATAGAAATGTCAAAACAGCGGAATAAAACACAATCCCCGACCTTGGGTATCACTAGTCATGAGCAAAACTAGTACAACTGTCTAAAAATACAAATTCGAAATAGTCTGAGTACATCAAATAAATAAAATTAGAGAAAGATATGGAAGGAGAAGGCGGAACTGCAGTTGCCAGGAAGCTAACTCGCAACCTTCGGGTGGAAGTCTGCAAAATATACTCAACAGCCGCTACCGTGCCCCGAGATACCTGGATCTGCACACAAGGTGCAGGGGATAAGGTGAGTACACCAACTCAATAAGTAACAAGTCCAACCTATGGGCTGACAGGTAGTGACGGACCAAACCTCAACAGGCAATTTAACAGTAAAAGGAACATAAATGTAGACATGTTTACAGTTCAAATATTTTCAATAGTAATAGAAACAATTGATCAATAAAGAGCTCAATATGTAGAGATTTCATAAATGTACCAATGCAAGGCTAGCATGATCATGGTTTCTACAATCTCTACTCACAAGTGCTCAATCACTCGGTACTGTACATGGTCGTCCGACCCAGGGAAGATCCCTCCCGGAATATACATCACTGTCCGTAGTCATCCAGTACCGAGGACACAGGCCAATCCAGCCTCATGGAGAAGATCCATCTCCCGGTATAGTACTTCAGACAAATCCATGTCCAAGGAAATCCATCCCTCAGTATAATCATCCACTGCGCTCGCTGGGGTGTAAAGTAAAGTAAACATAAATCCAATGGCATGATAGCAAGAAATGACCGCTCGGGTCTCAAAAGTCTTGGCATGAAGCCTTAACATGATAATTAACATGATTTACAGCCCAACAGCTAGATCACATAATCACAGCACAGATATCGATAATAAATAACCACTAAGAGGTGCTCTCGAATGATCTAGGACGCATCTCACACGGTGCACACTCATACGCTCGTCACATGCATAGCGTCACCTTCCTAGCAATCATAGAACACATCATTCGCGGTTTCAAACCCGCAGTTCCAAGGTTGAAAGCATTACTTTCCTCAAGCCAAGCCAAAACTCTAGCCCGCGATACCTTTTGCTTCTCGAATCGGCCTCAAATTACTTTGAGACTAATCAAAATCAGTACATAACCATCAAAATATGCTAAGGGAACAAATCCCACTCAAAAACAATAGAAATACGACGCGAATCCCGAAATTAACCAAACCCGACACCTAGGCCCACATCTTGGAATTCAGTAAAATTCATATCAATAGACTCCTTATCACTACACAAGTTCATAAATATCAAAAGTATTAAAATCCGTTCACAAATAACCTCTCAAATCCGTGCTCAAAGTTCTCCAATTCCTAAGCCCTAGTTTCTACTTTTTTCACCCTTAATTTCCATAAATTACAAACCTAATCTGTGAAATAACACCACAGAAACGAGTTTTAGTTTCAAAAATCTTACCTCAACGAAGCTCCCTTGAATTCCCTCTTCAACATCCTCTAGAAAGCTCCAAAACCGACTTGAAATGGTGAAGAAATAGCTCAAAATCGCGAAGGAAGTCTTTTATACCTTCTGTCCCAGGCTTTTCGCACCTGCGACCCAAATACCGCTCCTGCAGCCCCGCTTCTGCGGTCTTGAGGACCGCACCTGCGGTTTTCACTTATGTCTTCAGTTTTTGCATCTGCAATGCACAAACCACACATGCACCATGGCAGGTGCGATGACTTAATCGTTTTTGCGGTTCTTGCCTTCCTTGCCCTTTTCCGATTCTGCGCCTCATATTTCCGCATCTGCGGTCTCCCAACCACATATGCGATTTTGAGCACGCGATATTTTTCATATATGAATTACTCCCATAAATTCAAAATAAAATAATTTCTTTCAGTGTTTGCAATTTTGTGGATTTTCGAGGCATTTTTTGTTAATTGTGTGCATTTTTGTCTGTGCATTTTAATTGGTAAAAAATACAAGAATAAATATGTTGCATTTGCGTTCAAGGTTTGACTTTGCATTTTTTAAGAATTAATTAGCAAGTATTTATTTTACAAAGAGGGAAAATCATACAAAAAATAGTTTATTTTTACATTTTCATTTTAGTTTGGAATTTTTGTAGTATTCCATTTA
This sequence comes from Nicotiana glauca, assembly GCA_026770625.1. Classification (NCBI taxonomy): domain Eukaryota; kingdom Viridiplantae; phylum Streptophyta; class Magnoliopsida; order Solanales; family Solanaceae; genus Nicotiana; species Nicotiana glauca. Next base: position 232,111 of record MU763460.1, on the reverse strand, counting down.
ATTTGGTTTTAATTAGGTGTAATAAGTGTTAAATGTAGTAATTAATTTAATTTGATAGGATAATTTTATTAGGGATTAAATTAGGTTTGTTTTTATTTTATTTCAATTTAAAAATAATTTAAAAGAAATCATAACAATAAAAATAAAAATAAGAAAAATGAAAGAAAGGACAACGAAAAAAGATCTTAGTTTTTGGGCCATTTCAGGTTAATTATTTCAGGCCCAAACCCCAATACCCAACCAGGCCTTCCCCAATTTGCCCAAACTTATGCAAATATCCATGCCCCAACCTGGTTCAGCGCC
>MU763460.1:218854-230456 GCA_026770625.1 Nicotiana glauca | reverse complement strand
CCCCCCCCCCCCAACGACTAAACGACCCCATTTCACTTTTATCCAATCTCGACCATTGATTTCCCCTATTCCAACGGACATGAACTATGGGTGTCATAATACATATACATCTGAAATCCATCACCCCCTCCCCCAACTCATCTCTCTCGTTCCCCTATGTTTCAGAGACGAAACCCTAATCCCACCGCCAGCAGCCGTCCAAAATTGCCCCACGGCAGCGGCGAGTCTCAAATCCCAACCAAAATTACACCACAAACCCATTTTCACCTCCCCATCCCAGATCCCCACTCTTTTTCCCTCAAAACCCCTTGGAACCCCTCGAATCTTTATTTGAAAATCGAAACCCTAGTGCCGCCGCAATTTCTCCGGTAGCGGCGCCACCTCTATTCAACCCTAAATTTCATCCATGCAACCCTTACCCTTCCCTTAACCCTAATCCACCACCATTTCTCCATAAATCCCCACCAAACCGATTTTTTCTTGAATCTAAAATTAAGGAAGAAGTGAATCTGTCAGGCTTTCAAGTGATAGGTTTTGAAACGGGTGTTTACCATTTGTTCTCATCGAGAACATTTGGTTAATACCTATTTTGAATCAAATCGGAGTTGGTTAGGGTTTTAGCGGCTTGGAGGTATTCTTTCCGTTCTCTTTCTTTTCTCCTATTTCCTCCTCCATTTTTGTTCTTCCTTTTTATTTTTGTTTGGCTTTTGTTTGGTTGCTCAGAAATTTAATCTCGCATAACAGTAGTTCTTGAATTAATTCCTGTTAATTTCATTGAAAGATTGAAATTATTTTATTTTTTGTATTTTTGTTTTCATAAGTTAGTATCAAGAACTGTTAGGTAGTCTGTTGAATTATTTTGTTTGAATCTATTTGTTCATAGCCGCTAATAGGTAAATTAACTTGTTTGTTTGAATCACCTGAGTTCTTTGGACTCAATCCTTGGGCCCTTTTTATTTTGGTTGCCATTTACTTTCTAATTGATACCTGAGCTTTGGACCTTACCTGTTTGCGACCCATGGTAATTCAAACCACCATTTGGGCTTTGGGTCAGTCCTGATCCATGTAGCCTGCCAATGTAAATTTCGAGGGTTCGAGAGGTAATTTGGGTAGTCTAGATTAGTAAATCTTTGATAACAAAAATAGGAAGCTTCTAGTGGGGTTTTTAATTGAATTTCAGACTTGTATTTGGTTAGCACCAACAAGTCAGTAAGTGAGGGGTCAAGTAGCAAAAAATAAATTAGAAAAGGGGTAGAGTTGAAAAGAGGAGATCTGATGTTACCCTAGTCCCTTGCCTATAAAGGCAACCCAAACTTGCTTTGCAAGGAAGAAAAAAAATAGACCCAAGAGACCTGCTGAAAATTCAGAAAAAAGATAGACGGCCAAATAGTTACTGTTTCATTATATTTTGAGTGAATTTCAACTTCTTTTCAACCTCGAAAATACTCTCTGAATAGCCACGGAGTTGAAATGGAATAATCTCTATGTGAGTTTGTGGGTTTTAGAAGATGTTTTAGTTTGGACTTTTGTTGAAATTATTGTTTCATCGTATCCTTCTTGTGATGTCTCCAATTTCTGATCCCTGAACTGGTTTCCGAGCTACTTGGGTTGAGATGATTTAAGTTTGGTATTTTTAAAAGCTGGTTTGAAATTCGGGTTGTGGATTTGTGACTGCTGGGCATCAATTTTTCGGTTCATAGTTGTTTCGTGGTTTATTCTGCTGTTAGGATCCTGTTGTTACTACTGCTGAACCTTACCTCTTTAATCTCATTTCCAGGTGCACAACTCTGTAACTTTTTGGTTTTGAAGTGAAGAAACGAAATGAAAATTAGAGTTTGAAGCATTGTATCAAATTATGTTGCATATTTACAGTTTTCTTCATGATGTCTGTATGTTTGATCATCTGATTCAATGTGGTGTGGTTGTCTTCAGTTGGATTAGCTAGATTACTATATTATAATTGAATTACGGATTATTGAGGCAAAGAATTGACCAAGCATGGATTACTAGCTAAGTTTGTGTTTAGGGTATGCAGCTAAATGTATGATATTTTGGGATTGTCAGGAACTTTAGCTGTTATTTCTTCAATATGCGACTTTAGCTTTAAGATTGGTTAAAATAGGTACTTCGTTTGTATAGTATTCTGTATCAGAACAATTGTCGATAATGATAGCCAATCATGTTTTAAAACTGTTATTATATATTGTTAAATGAAAGTTGGTCATTAGGAAGGGTTCATTCATGTATTCATGGTAGCCACAAGCTGATTTGTTTGTCAGGTGTTTAGCTTCTATACAAATTAGTTTATTTGGTTTGGTCTTTGTTTAAGTAATCAAATTCAGGGATAAAATTTGTTGGTATTAATTAAGAAATCTCAGATTAGCATAACAATGTTTGGCTTTTAATTGCTATAGTCATATTAAGCTAAATTAGCATAGGATCGATTAGGGTCAGCATGCTAACACTTCCCCTCCCTCGTTAGATCTTGGCTTTATTTGAGCCAAAACTTTGAAATCACTAAAAAAAAAAAGCAAGCAATGGCAATCCCTGTTAATGTGTGGTATGTGTGGTCAGCAGTTGGTTTATTGTATGGTGTACCAGTTGGATCACAAAACTGGGCCCTATAGACTTGGCCCAATGCTATTTTGATGATCAAGTTACAGGCCCTTTCAGGCTTGCATCTCTTTGGGGTTCTAGGCGAATAAGCTAGTGAACATGCCAACTGGACCTTTTCAAGGCAATTGGGATTCTTGCGTAGCCCACTGTTGAGTTCACGCTTATTTTATTGGTTCTCAAGGCAGGCTTATGCGTCTATTTTTTTTAAATTCATATCATGGTAAGTCTTAGCTAGTTCGTTGGACTTTTCGTTTAGGCTTGAGGCGGGCCATGTTCGACAAAATTATAATCTATGGCCCTCAAAAATTAAGTCTAGAAATATTTTTAAATAATCGAGGTGCGCCATGCCAAACAATAATGACAATTGCGTGGCCCGCTTTTAATTAATTTTAACTTAACCTTATAATTTATGGCGTTCCATTTAGCAAAATTTCATGGCCCTCGCAAAATTAAAAATGCATAGTTGCTTTAGGCGCGTACTTTAATAACATTGCTTCTCTAAACTCGGGTGCACATTTATGTGACCCAAATCCAAATCTCAAATTTAGATAAAATGTGTTATGGACTGCAGGTGCATTTATGTGATGTGGCTCGAAACATATTTTAAATAACGTTGCAATATCCCTTTAATTAATTAAATAAAAATGGTTTGAAAGCTAAATGCACATAGGTTTAAAATGTTCTAAAATCAAATAATAGGTCAATTATAACAGTTCAGCGACCATGCTAGAACCACAGAACTCGGGAATACCTAACAACTTCTCCCGGGTTAACAGAATTCTTTACCCAGATTTCTGGTTCGCTGACTATAATACAGAGTCAACCTTTTCCTCGATATAGGATTTGAACCGGTGAATTGGGACACCATAAATCTCCCAAGTGTCAACTCTGAATATTTTAATAATATAATCCCATTTCGATTTTCCTGTAATTGGAAATATTCCCTTTTATTATACCCTCTTTCGGGGATGTAGTGAAAAAGGAGGGGTGACAGCTCCGGTGACTCTGCTGAGGAACAAACCAAGAATCTCTGGTTCAGGGTTCAGAATTCGAGCTTGGAATAATTGTTGTATTTGGCTTTATCTGATTTTATTACATGTTTGGGACTAATGTGCAAATATTGCTTTTTACCGCTTTGATATTATCTGAATTGTATATCTAAACTGTTACGAAACCCCTCTCTTCTCTCTCCTAAAGAGTGCACGCTGGTCGTGACTTCTTTCTGTTAGTGTCATATCCCAAATAGAACAAGGTTCGGACAAGTTGCAAAGCTGAAGGATCTTTTGGATACCGATACATAGCCCCCCCTTGACTCGAGTTGTATGCTCGGGTAATCCAGGTATAGAACAAATAAACTTAGGTTTTAAACCTAGAATAACTCATCCTTATGCCGGATCCCTAGTAGGAATGCTTATCTGCATCACGGGGACTCAACACAGGGGTTGGGTCTGTCTAGGACAGCTGTACCCAAAATAACCGACCATCCTGATTCATCCTACTTGTGCATTTATCTACTTTAGATTTGCATGTTGTCCGACTTTTTTGAATAAAGGGGGAGGAAAAGAAAATAGTAGTGTGAGGGCTAAGAGGGGTAATCACCTGTTTTGAAAGAAAAACCAATGTCCAAATGGTACTGAAACTTTGCCGAATTTTTGAGAAAAATAAAAAAGAAAAAGAAAAAGGTTTTGTTTTCAAAAAAAAAAAAATAGTTGGTTTTGTTTTATTTGCCCTAACTACGCCAGTTTGATTTCCACAGGGCATGGGATACGTAGGGAACCCTCATCAGGTCCACTTCCCTTTTGCAAAACTAGCCCAAAAAGAGCAAAATTTTATGTTTATGATAAATAAGTAAGGTGATACCATTCTTGTCAGAAATAACCGAATGTCCCCAAAAGGGCGCTGGAAGGCTGTTTTTGCAAGAACAGCCGCCTTTGGTTATTTTTTAAGGTTTTGGCGGATTAAGCGAACATATCCTTAATATCTTCTCCCTCGAAGCGCTGAAAGTCTGTACGGGCAAAGCCGGATATTTTTATGGAAATTTTGAACATAGTGATTACTTTTTGAGCCAAAATGATCTTGATTTTTCTCCTTTTAGTTTCCTTTTTGAGTCTGTCGGTTTTTATGGTAAAAATTCGGTAGGAGGAGTCTATGTAATTAAAACATTTTATTTTTTTGAAATTTTTTTGAAAATCCCAAAATATTTTGTTATTTATTTTTCATTTATGTCCCCAAGAACTACGCTTGGTATGATTCATGCGGGGTCATGATACGTAGGCAATCTCCATAGGATTCGACCGTAACCAAATGAAAAGAGGAAAACAAAAATAGAGGAAAAACAAGAGAGGAAAAGGAAAGAAAAAGAGAGGAAATAAGAAACCAAGAGAAGGAAACAATGGCAAAACAAGAGGGAGAAATGAGAGAATAAAAACAAAGAGGAAGCAAAGGCAAGAATGAAAAAAAGAAGAAAAAGAACAAGAAAAGAAATTGCAAATGTAAATAAGGAAAGCTGGGATGACGCAAGCAACCGATCAAATGCATAATAGAAATGGTTAACTATTTAGATGCATTTATTCGCCAAAATGTGCGGTTGCCTATCTGTTAAACCCTGATCGCTAACAAGTTTGTTGTTGTCGTCAAGTAATAGGAAGGTGGTTAGTTTTTAGTATTCGGGCAAGTCATCCAGACAAGCTAGGTCAAATAGCAAGACAGCCATGACTAGTAAGGGATCAGACATAGGTATTGTCGAATCGGAATTTGAGTTGAAAGAAGAGGCCCAAAGGTTGAAATGCCAGATAACGAAGATGTACCAGGCTTGGATTAGTGGGCACCCTCTACCCACATTCCCCACCAACTACATCGAAAATCTTGCTTCCGTCCCACTACCATCACAATCCCAAATTCCCAATGCTGCTGATCGCTCCTCACAACATGCCCCAGGATTAACCCCTTGCCACAACTACCCTGGAACCTTACCCCAACCTTTTCATGCTCCACCTTCCAATACAAGCATGTCATTAACTACTCCTGTTTTTGTAGCTCCTCCCATGCCAACATCCCTTTATCTTCTAGTGAAACCTTGTTCAAAGTTCCTGATGCCCAATACTATGGTACAAAACCAACTTTCAAGACCTCGGATCCATAGTGTTGCACTCCTCATTTTGGGCCTCCCATTGAAATTGAAAAAACTGCTAAGATTGTGGAGCTAGATGAAGTGTCTAGAAAACGTGTGATGTTTGCAAAAGGGTCTTCGAATGGTATCAGGACAAGTCAGAAAAAGCCAAAGCTGGTGGTACTAAGGATGCCAAGCAAGCCTGTTGTAGTTGTGAAAGGGTCTCCCATTACCCCTGTTGCTATAAAATCAATGACTCAGTTACTAGCGGTTGAGACAAAGGATGTCTTGTGGAACTACAAACGAGCAATAATGACACACAAGGGAAAAAAAGTGGAGGAAGAATTTGTTGAGATCGGAGGGCCGACTCATTTCGGAGGATGTCTTACCTCCAAATAATTAAGGAAGGCCAAGATCTTCAAGGATAGCCAAATTCCAGTGAAGGTACCGGTTACCGAGGAAGAGTCTGAAGATTTCTTGAGAAAGATGAAAGTGCATGACTATTCCATTGTTGAACAATTAAGGAAAACTCCAGCTAATATTTCTCTGTTATATTAGTTGACACAATCGGATGAACATCGCGGGGCCATAATGAAGATTCTGAAAGAGGCACATGTTCCTAATAACATCATAGTAAATCAATTAGAAAAGATTGCTAGCAGGATCTTCGAAGAAAATAGGACCACTTTTGTGGATGATGAGCTTCCTATAGAGGGTACGGAATACAATCGAGCTCTTTGTATCACGGTGAAGTACGAAATTTTTTTTGTCACCAGGGTGTTGGTTGATAATGGATCCAGTGCAAATATTTGCCCTCTGTCCACTTTGCAAAACTTGAACATCGGCACCGAAAGAATCCACATGAACGGTGTAGGTGTTCGAGGTTTTGATGGGAAAGGAAAATGACACGATCCAAAAGCCACTAAGGGTCGTGGTGGCGCGGGACACCTCTGTCAGGCAAGCCAACAAAATTATCAATTAAATCCTTTTTTAATACATTTGAAAATCTAAGGTTTTTCCTTCCTTTTTTTCATAAATAAAAGATCACTACTTCAATTCAAATTTAAATAATAACAATTAGTACAATCCTTCGAAAACCATCCTAGAAACCCGGTGTCACAAGTGCATGAGAAACTATCGATGAGGAAAGTAAAATACAACATCTGTCCGAAATACAGTGGACAGGGAATAAATAATAAGAATGCTGAAAGGAACTACACTAGATGTGGGTTGTCTGGAACAATGCAACTCACCTAGTCCCAGAGTGGTCCGTGCTGCTACGCCCAGTAGGCAGGTAGAGCTATATATGCCTGTGCAATAAAAATGCACAAAAATGTAGTATGAGTACGTAACCAACGTTTACTCAGTGAGTATCCTACCTAATCTCGAAGGAGCAGAGACGAGATGGCCAACTCCGACACTCACTAGAGGCCAATTAACAATATTCTAGAAATGCGAGGAAAATCATGGATTTATATAGTAGTTCAAATTTGCGAAGCCAGGAAACAGGTAAACACCTTTAACAATTAAGCAAGGGCTTCCAAGGTTTATTCTTTATTATCTTATCAATTTATATCAAGCCACGAAGGGCCAAATCCACATTTAAAATTCTCAAGCGACAAGTAACATGCGCAAATCACACCGAGGCGACGACCCGATCCAATAGGAATGTAAATTGTGCTCTGCCGAGGGTCGAGCGACCTGGACCAATAGATGCATCTATTTAATTTACTGAGGTGTTCGGCCCGTTCCATAAATAAAGACATACCCTGCTCGCGAATCACGCATGCGACCCAGGTACACATAAAATACATGCCCAAGTAGCCAGTTAATGATTTATCGGGAATATTTATCCAATTAAGGAAATTTCTCTTTTTAACAATTTAGGAAAATAATATTTAACCACTTTTTAAATTCATTTACTAATCCAAGGTGATTTAGACCATTCAAGCTATCAATGGGTTCATAAATAATCTAAATATGACATACTTTTGGGTCCTAGACTACCCGGACATCAGCATCATAGTAGCTACGCACGGACTCTTGTCACCTCGTGCATATGTAGCCCCCACAAATAGGAGCACATAACCAATTTAATTCACCTATGGGGTAAATTCCCCCTCACCAGATTAAAAAGGAGACTCACCTCGCTCCGAAGACTCATAACCGGCAATCTACATTCTTCCGAAGGCTTGAACTGACACACGACGCACCAAAACTAGCCAATTAACGACAAACTAATGAGAACATGCTCAAATACTTGCTAACAATTCAAATTATACAAATTCCCAACTTCGCTTAGTGAAATGACCAAAATGCCCTCGGGCCCACGTGCCCGGAATCAAAATTTTTTTGAAGATAAGGGTTACCCATGACCTTAGAAACTTAAATATATAATTTTCTCCAAATTCCATACCCAAAAGTGTGGCTAAATTCCAAGAATATAATTTTCTAGGTTTTCTACCAAAATCTCAATTTTTATACAAATTTTCATGCCCAAATCCTTACAAAATTAATGTATTTAACTCAAAATAGGTGGGGATAAATTACCTCAATCATTAAATGACGAAAGTCCCCTCTTGAAGCTCCCCAAAATCGCCCCAAGCCATGAAAAATGAGAGAAATGAACTCAACCCACGATTTAAAACAACCTTGCTGCCTCCAGGTACTTTCGCTTTTGTGGAAATATTCCTGCTTTCGGGGTCCCACTTTTGCGGAAAATATTCCGCTTCTGCGGTCCCTGGGCTCCTGCCCAATTCCGCTTCTGTGGACGTCCAACCGCTTCGGCGGTTTCGCTTTTGCGAAAACCAGCCGCTTCTGCGGCTTCCACTAGGCCTCTCATTTTCGCTTATGCGATCTTCCCTCCGCAGATGCGGTCCCGCTTCTGCGGATCCTTGACCGCATCTGTGGTCTCTAAGCCTTGACCACAAAATGCTCCTGTGGCTCCCATTCCGCTTCTGCGGGGCTGCTTCTGCGGTCCCATTTTTGCAAAAGCGGAAATACCAGCAACCAGAAATCCTCAGCTTTTCTCAAAATCTATTTTTCGATCCGTTAACCACCCGAAATCCACCTTAGGCCCCCGGGACCTCAACCAAAACTACCAACCAATCCCAAAACACATTACGAATATGCTCGAGGCCTCAAATAATATCAAACAATGCTAAAACCATGAATTACACCCCGATTCAAGCTTTATGTACTTTGAACTTTCCAACTTCTATTTTCGATGTTTAAACCTATCAAATCATGTCCGATTGACTTCAAATTTTGCACACAAATCATATTTGACATTACACTCCAACTTTCAGAATTGGATTCCGACCCCGATATCAAAAAGTCAACCTCCGGTCAAACTTCTCAAAAACCATCAAATTTATATCTTTAGCCAAATGGCTTCCAAATGACCTACGGACCTCCGAATTCACTTCCGAACGCGCTCCCAACTCTAGAATCACCATGCGGAGCTACTTCCAGTCTCGAAATTCCAAACGGACATTAATAACACTGAAGTACACTTCAAGCCAAACTTAAGAAATTTCTTCTAAACTGCTAACTTCCATGATAGGCCCCAAAACGCTCCCTGGTTATCCAAAACCCTATCCGGGCATACGCCCAAGTCCAAAATCATCATACAAACCTGCTAGAACTTTCGGATCCCAATTCTGAGGTCGTTTATTCAAATTTCCGATCCTAGTTCATTCTTTCAACTTTAAGCTTCCGAAATAAGAATTCTCTTCCCAAATCATGTCTGGACTTCCCGAAATTTGATTCCAACCACGCGTACAAGTCATAATACCTGAAATGAAGCTGTTCATGGCCTCCGACTGCTGAACGGAGCGCTATTACTCAAAATGACCGGTCGGGTCGTTACATTCTCTCCCACTTAAACATACGTTCATCCTCGAATGTGCTGAGAACTATACGGAAGTAGTCTGAAATCACTGTTTAGCACCTCATTCAACTTCCCGTGCTACCACAACTTAGCTGGGTACATTAGATCGATAAATTCTGAAGATATTCCCTTTTATTCAAGCAAATAAGCCTTAGAGCCTAATTCAAACATCCGAAATCCTATGCCAGGCCCGTTTCTAACGTAAGACCACCATATCAATCACTACATGATGTACTCAAATATGACTGCATAACTTTGCTGGATTCTTAATTTGCAACACTTAGTCCACAAGACCACAATAATATTTTGTAAGGCCCCGTAAAAATTTTGTGCTTAAAACCTAGTAGCTCATAGTGTCAAGGTCCGAATATTGTGTTAGGAAGCTCGTCGGGGTTCGGACCCTCGGTGGTGATCTAAGCTTTAAAAATCAAAAGAATAAATTTTTCCAGAAAATTGTCATTTCTGCGGTCGCAGATCAGCTATGCGGACCGCATTCCTACCACAGAGTGAAGCAGAAAATTGGTCTAAGATGATATCAAAAATGCGGCCCATTCTGCGATCGCAGAATCAAAATGCGGACCGCATTCCTGCCGCATAGTGAACCAGAGAATTGGTCGAAGTTGATGTTGAAAATGCGGTCCATTCTGCGATCGCAGAATCGAAATGCGGACCGCATTTCCACCGAATTCCCAGGCAGAGATGTTTAGTGATTAGGGTAAGTTCTGCGGTCAAATATGCAGACCACATTTCGGTTTTGCGATCGCAGAATGGACCGCAGATCTCACCCGGGCTTCTATTTTCTAATTTTAAAACTCGACCCCCATTTTGATAAAACGCCCTAACCCCTCATTTTAACCACTTTTCTGAGCAAAATAAGAGAGAGAAAGGGAGGGGTTCTTGAGAGAAAGATTATCTTCTTCAAAAAAATTGTTCTTCAAATTGCTTGGTCCGAAAAATTCTAAAGCTAGTGTCTTCATCTCCATTTCTAAAGGTAAAAACCCTAACCCTTTTTTTCCCTTGATTTTCAGATTTTAAAGGAAAGAAAGATTTTCATGCATTAACTCTTGAAAATGGAAGTTAGACACTCATGCATGTTCTTTATACTTGAAATTTAGTAAAATGGAAATGGGTAGAAGTAAGGGGCGGTGCTCGATAACCCAAATAAGCTCGGATAGTAATTATGAATTTTGTTTCTAAGATATATGTGTAATTTGTGACCTAGATTGACGCTGCTAGATTATTCAGTGAATTAAAAGTAGGAGATAAAAGAAAAAGAAAGGAAATTCGACTCCAGGTATGTATTGCTAACTTTGATCTTTGTGAAATCGCCCTATTTTGGTGTATGAATAAATGGTATGTGATAGCTATGTGAATTGTTTTTGAAACTCTTGTGATTGGTTTGTTAGGTTTGATTGGTTTGGATAAATGTTATGTGGTAAGAGTTGGGAAACGATTAATAAAAAGGGAAATCGTAAATGATGAAATTGGAACAACGGTGGTAATAACACATTGGCTCTTGGTGGGAAATTATTGTAACAACTTGAATTGTTTATGAATTGTGGAATGTAGTGGAATTGGTACTATTGACTATGGAAACACTTGTGAATTGTGGAATTCGACGGAAAATAGTATTGATGGTTATGGGAACACTTATGAATCATTGTTGTTAGTCCTTAAGGAAAGGTTATTGTGATCTTCGTAAATTGCTTATTGTCGTTGTCATGATCTTTGTGAATTGTTCATTATTGTTGTTGTGATTGTTTGTGAATTGAAAAATTACAGTGGGATCGGGTTGCGTGCCGCAACACAAAGTAATAAGGTGCGGGTTGTGGTGATAAGGATGACCGAAGTAATAAGGGTGGCCGAGGTAATAAGGGTGGAAAGAAATCGTAATCGCCATTGAAATCGATATGTGTACCAATTGTGAAATTATTGATGAGGCATTGTGAAAGGAGACAGCAGGAGAGTTTGTAACCTGTGGGGCA